>JAVLVB010000391.1:339824-357803 GCA_032876305.1 Orestias chungarensis
GCTAGGAGCAACGAGGAATAGCAGGGGAAATTAACAGACGATCCAGCGGTGAGTGTGTGATTGCATGTGGCTAATATAGTGAGAACCGGGGTGTGATTGGTTGAGAAGGGGAGTGAATTATTGCAGACAGCTGTGAATGAATACGGAGTGACGAGACACAGGGAGGAAACGGAACCAGACAAAACACACATTATGACATTATACTTGTTTATATTTGCGCTTAAGAATAAAAAAAATGTCCAACGTTCAATGACCAGGATTTAAAACTTGCTGCTACCCCAAATTTGAGGTTTGACTATCACTACTTATTAACACCACCTTGCAAATGTTATCTTTTCCACAGCTATGTTCAAGTCATCCCAGAGATGTTCTGTAAGCTGAAGATAAGATCTCTGTAAAAATCATTCCAAAACTTAAATTGTCAGCTCATATATTTACCGTTTAGATGTGTGCTTGGACCCAGTGCTGAAAAATAAAACTACTCTTTATAATCAGCTTCCCCACAGACTGCTGCAGCTTTAAGGTCTGACTGGTACTTTAAAACTGGTCACAAAAAGAAACTCCAGAACACAATGCTCTCAACACCTTGTTTCACCATTTATAGCCTTTTTTTTGTGATGTTCACAATCTTGTATTTGACACCAGCATATATTTTGGAATTGAGGCATAATTTTTAAAAAGGTTTTTACAGATATAAGATAAAATGGGTTATTTTCTTTGAAAGTCAATGTCAGACAACCTTACACCTTTGCATACATGAGTACTACAGAAGAGGTTTGCACATATAAAACACAACTAATCCTTGTTCCGAGTGCCAAAGCCCTATCCTGCCAGCCTTTTGGTACCCTCCCTGATTGATTTCCTTGTTGTCTCACCTGTAAATTTGACAACACATAGAATTTATATAATATCGCAATTATCCCATTGCCTTTTTAATTATCGCTAACTTCAGTGGTTGAATTTAAAAAAAAATATTGATCTGAAATGTTTTATTTCACCATCTTTGCTAATGCCAGTGGGGTTACAGGGTTAAGAAAATTACAAAGGTTATAGAAATAAAGGCAGGTTGAAAAAATATATAATGCAGACCTAAGACAAAACCAGACCTTTGTACTGGTTTTTTGCAAGAACTGATCTGTGCACAGGCATTGCTAATATAAATTGCAGTGTTGCATGTATTTCAATACCTTTACAACCCAATTACATTAAATTAAAATGATGAAACCAGGAATTAAATTACAATTAGTTAAATAGGCTTATTATTTTTTGTATTTTTAAACTGCGTATGTTCCGTCTGTCATCTTTTTATGAGACGAAATGTAAAATAGTATGATATCATCTATACATGTTTAACTATCTTCTTTATCCCTGTTCATATGACTTATGAATAATGCTAAATAGGAATTTCTCCTGGCAGCAAAGACAGCATGGGTCTAAGTCAGCTGGCAACAAAAGACCTGCCATTCATGTTTTAGATTGTCCCTTTCCAATTAATAGCATTAATAACAATAACTATCAGGGAGCATGATGCATAAAAGGCTAACCTCCTTCTGGCTAACTCATTAATCAAATCTAATTTCCACTGTGGTGATTTCAGAAAAAATGCACAGGAGTGTGCATCAGACTCGCAAGATAAACACATTAATGCCGCATTTGATGAGATTCTAGACTCAATAATTCAATAATTTACAGTGTTACAGCCTGGGTTTGAAATGAAAATTCAAATGAGATACTGGGATTATATTGTCGTCATAGTTCTATGGATCTTATTGATTTGAAACTGTCAGAGCAACAAGCTTTGCCTTTTTGCCTTCACATAAAAGAACAATATACTGTATATACAACTAGGTAAGAATTTTTTGGAAAGCTTCAAGTTTGGGGAGATCCCTATTTGAATATACTTCTCCTTTGAGTACACTTTGCTAAATGATGATGAGTATATACCATTTCATTTTATTCCTTCAATGAGTTGATGAAAATTTGTGTTCATTTTATTTCTGCAGAATATAAAATATTGTAAAGTAGCAGACATGCAAGTGTGTTTGGGTAATAATTATAAATAATACTTGAATACGTAAATAGAAGTGTCCTTTAATTAATAAACGGGGTACCACCTTAGTATCAGGAATAACTGACCAAACACATTTGGTTTACTAAGTCAACAGTAAGGGAACAAAATAACTAACTAATGAATTATGAATAAAAAGAGAAGAATATATGTTAAAATGACATATAACGACTATTTGAAAAAACAAACAAAAAAAACACTAGTGGGTGACACAGTTACTGTTCAACCACGTTGGGTCTGTGTACGGAGAAAGACAGGGTCAGAGGACAGGCTCTATCTCTAAACAAAGAGCACTAAGGATTACAGCATGTGCTTAGCTTAGCTTCATGGTAGACAAAGACCATGTGGTCTTAATGCAAATGAAGAATTTCCGTGCACTTTGCAGATTGAGTGTGAACAGGAAAATATATTACAACATACACAGCATAAAAATCCACAACTTTCGTAAAAAAGAAAAAAAAAAACATTAAGTTAATTTATTCAAAATGTTTAATAAACAATCTATATGAAAATTGTTCTATTATTATCTATTCATCTTGTATAGACCAAGAGAGTGGGAAGAGTTCCACCAAAGTGACTGGCCTCCTTGGCTGCACATAACGCCAATTATGATGTAGGAACGCTTGTAAAGAAAAGGCAAAAGGAGCTGGTGGCTCTTGATTAGGATTTGCTGGACTGTTTTGGGGGCCAATGGGAATTTGTGTCACTATTGCACAGAACCGACGTAACCAGGCTTCTGTTGTGTCATGCAGCAAATCCTCTGCCATCTTAACTTTCTTCTACTTTTTTAGAAAAAAAAGATCTCGAGGTATTCAAAAACATATCTGAAGCTTCAGAGGTTACATTGAAGGTTAAAGTCCCTTTTCCAATCCAACTGGTTAAAAAGGGAAAAGTACACATGTGGCTTCTCTGTAAGTTACCTCACTGGAAACCTGTATTGACTTTAAAGTTTTTCAGTTCGGTGATGTGATCTGGTTTCCAGCGTTACGGATGCTGGGAGATGCTGTTACCTCAGTTAATTTCAACAAAATTTAGGCCAAATAGTCTTCTTTACTGAGAATTTAACCGATTGATCCATTGATCAATATTTGTGTTTTATCATTACACTACATTTTGTCCCATTCATCCAGACAGAACAGGATGAGTCAATGAGTCAAGATTGTGAGCAGCACAATTTCAGCTTTACACACATTTTTGTATGGGATTTTGATGAGTGTGTCCTTAAGCTGATTTTTCAGCTAATATGACATTGACGTTTTGGAGGCTTCAAAAATATGACCATTCATATCTTTCTGTGAGTTTTTACAATTGACAGTTAAATGTATAACCTGATGGTGGTGGAGAGAAGCAGACTCTCTAATAACCAAGACAAAAGGAGAATATGCAGGTTTCACATGAAAAAAAGAGCAACATAACATGTTTATCTCTTGAACATAAAACCTCTCTTCCTCCTTAATGGGAAAATGATTTGATATAACCATGGTGTTTATACCTCAGACTATTTGCTGGAGCAGAAGAACAAAGCCCTCCCAAATAGAATTTGTGTAGGTCCAAATCTGGCGGATTGATACCTTGAGGAGTTTTTTTTTGTTTTTGTTTGGGCATTCGACATGAAGAAAACTAGCAAACAGAACAATACCAAAAGGATGATCTTAAAATCAATAAAGGAAAGCAGGACAGGGTTGAAACAATGTATAAATAGATGCAGGTCTGACAATTAAAACTGATGGCATTAGTGCGGTGTTGAGCTTGCGGCCACTTTTGCTTTCCTTTTAAAATGCAAATTTTTAATTGCTTTTTAAACGGACAATTCCATTCTGTTGGTTATTTTGTATGTACGGAGCTTTTAAAGTTTGGCTTTAAATTGACCACATCTCCAAACTAACTCAGACCTTCCAGAATTCCATCAAAGGTGTCCAGAAGGCAAATACACTAATTTATCTCAACCTCAAATTGGCACAGTCTCATTAAATTCATGCAAGACAAAATATATTTAGGCTCCAATTTGAAGCTAAAAGAAAAGAGATGCTACTACTATTGCATAGTCCATTGTGTGTTTTTAAAATGTTGTACTGAACTGTATGAGACTACCAACATGTCCAAACTAAGTGTACCCTTATGAAACATAGGCAACCCTACCACAATCGTGCAGAGACGTGTGGCTGGATGGATGTAAAATACTGCTAATGACACAAATACTCAAACTTACACTGAGACTACTCAGTATTTTCTTGTAAGTTCATACAGTTTTAGTAAGTATGCAAATTCTTTATATTTATTACACAGAAAGCAATCACTAGGTGACTTAAAAAATAAAAGTTAATTTAATGAGAGTTCATTAAAAACAAAATATACAGTAATACTGAAGAACGTCAAAAAACCTGTTTCAAAATGAAAAGCCATTTTACCGGTTTTTAAATTACTCCAGAATCTAAAGGCAATGTGAAACCAAAGGAAGATTATTACTCACTTGATGTGCAACACCCTGAAAAAAATCACCTTAAATCTTGCATTGGATCCTTGGTACTACGGCTAGATTTTGGTTCGCAGTCAAAAAAGTCGAACAATTCTGTCAGAAAATTGGGTTTTGGTTCATCCCGTTTACTTCTGCAGGCAAATCCAGTTATGTAGGAAAGAGCTTGACCCCACAGGGCCCAGAAAATTAAAGTGGGGATGTTAAAATGAATTCCAAAATGAACAGGTAATCAGTACAAAGAAATAATGGAAAGAATAATATGATATTCTTTGTCATAGTTCTGAGTCTTGCTGCAAAACTGAAAGTGATCAAGCACTTTATATTTCATGAGATAGGTGAAAAGAGACAGAAGAAACAGAAACACATCAATAGTTTTAGTTTTGAAGCCAGCCTTATTAGCTTGGGAATATTACCTTTAGTGACCTTTTAGAGACTAGAATGGGTTAAAAATAACTAAACCTTGAGATTTTACCTTTACAGCAGAGGTCAAATAAGAATCAGAAATGCTTTATTAACGTTGCCATTAAAAGCAGATTTACAAACTAGGGAATTTTTTTGATGTAAATCTGCAAATTATACAATAAAATAAAATAGAATATAAACATTAAAAAGGTAGAACAATATACAAAATATTACACATTCTCAAAAAGCAGTAGATGCATATTGTGACTGTGTTGCACCACACTTATTTATCTATTGTTCATGAGCCTGATGGCTAGGGAGAAGAAGCTGTTCTTATTGCAGGAAGATCTGCTGTAGACCAACTAGTCTTCTTCCTCCTAAAGGGAGAGGTTTATTCAGACCATTTCAATGTTGAGTTGGTTCAGCTGCAATCCAACCTGCAGTGCCTAAAGTCCTAAAGGTGTACAATTTCAGGGAAGGTCAGAGGTTACAGCTTTCTAGACACAGAAGTCATTAGTAGAAAATTCCAGCTGGATTTTAACATCCTCACCTGTCTGTTATTGGCAGTCTCTCTCCTGAATGCTGCCCCTTGCTCCAGCCTGAGTTGCCTGAATTTAATTGTTAAATTCATTCTCATTATTATTACTCATCATCGTCCATGTTGCCACAACTGTCCCCACACAAGTGGATCTATAAGATTACAGCATCAGTTAACTCATCCAGCCTAGTCACAAGCATAGTTCCTCCGCAGCATCACTTCTTTTTTGTCCTTGCTACAGGTTGGTTAGCTTGAGTCTCCGTCTGTAAGCAGGGATCAGCTAAACCATCTCATGCACTAAAAGTCCAGGAGCTGCACAGGACATTGCACAAAAGTTGTCAACTGTAAAGTGCATTCCAACAGTGATCCAGGGTGTTCTTTGCCCTGGTTGGGTATTTTGGGAGTTCATGGCTCATTTTCTAAATATTTAAGTCACCAACAGTTATGATTAAGGAGCTCAGCTCCACCCTCAGAATTATGACAAAGATTGAGCCTCATGCAGTTGTATGTAAACACCAGCCAGAATAAATAAACTAAACTCATGTGGATGGTAGGATGGCTTACAGTTTCTAACTAGGTATTCCATCCATCCATCCATCCATCCATCCATCCATCCATCCATCCATCCTTCCATCCATCCATCCATCCTTGTCTCTATTGGGGTCAGGTGGGTCTGCTGGCGCCTATCTCCAGCTTACAACGGGCGAGAGGCAGGGGTACACCCTGTACAGGTCACCAGTCCATCGCAGGGCAACACAGAGACATACAGGACCCAATACCACTCATAACTAAGGACAATATAAATTTCACAGATGAGAGATCACAGTCACGTTGTTGCACCAGTTCCTGCTGAAGTAGACATCTCCATCTTTGTCCTTGAATAATTCATGAGCAGAGATGCTTCGTCCATTTTGTTGCCAACCCTAACCTTTTAAAACCACAGCTAAGGGCACTCGTAGTCAACTTCTGCAGAGTCACATAAGGGCCCCTGCTCACTTTCCTCGTCTGAAGTGTATTACTCCTTTAATCAAAAGATTTGCTTGATTAGCAATAAAAAATGGTAATAAATGTATGTAATAGTCTTAATGTTTAGGAGATGTTCACGGGTGAAAAAACATGTTAACACAGCATTGATCTAAAATAACACCTCCTTTTATACTCCTGTATTCTTACCTCCCAGCTGCTTTTTGTCACATAAACTCCATCCATTTATCAATTTGGTACAGACAGTAGATTAACTAGAAGGAAAAAAATTATAAGTATGTTTAAAAATACATTGTAATATTTTGTCATTAATCTGTCTTGCAGATCTCTGTGACTTTACCTTCCTACTATTTATGGCGAAATAAAAAGGCATAACTGTCAGTGTGAGTTTTTAGTCACTTCCCCAGGTTACCAGAGGGGGCCAAAAGTTCTCTGATGCTGGAGCTCCCTCCACAGGTGCGCCTGGATATCTCTGACAAGCTGGGCCAATATAAGAGGAGTGGTGGACCAGCTACTCAACGCCTGAGTATTATCTACACTTGGTAATCAGTCCTCAGTGCCCCCTTAGTGATTTTGAATGCTTCTCGTAGTCTCTAATATTTTACTTCCTGTAGTCTCTCGTATTTTTAAATGCTTCGTAGCCTTTCGTGTTTTGCCAGCAGCCTAGAAGTTCTATCATGTTTTTGACTCCACTATTTGTTTTGCTACTTTGTTTTTTCCAAAGCCCATAACAACCATTGTGTTTCCGCCTCAGGTTATCCCTTTTTCATCCAGCGCATACGATCAGCAAGTTCCTCTCTGGCTCGGTCTGTCCGCTCCAGCATCCATCATCTACTGCTCTGACCTCCTCTGGATCTAACCTCATCATCCCCTCTGGAAAAGACTCCCCTCTGACTCCTCCCTGGGAATTCCAACTCACCATCTAAAGTAAGATCATGCCCTTCATTCATTTTCTCGCACGCAACAGTTTACTCACCTCACCTGTCCTCACCCTCAGAAGCTCCCAGTTTCCCACGTCGTCGACGCCCTCTGTTCCCTGCCGTTTCCTGTTGCCCAGCGGTTTCCCGTTTCTCGCCATTTCACTGCTGTTGCCCGTTGCCGATCAGTCTGGATCTCCTTTTCCCAAAAATCACCTAAAAATAAATCATTGTAAATATCTCCTGAGAGTTCTTTGTTTATGTGGGTCCGAAGCTTAAACCGCAACATGACAGAATACTCAGGCCAGACGGACCCACAGGAGACTCTCAGGAGAGTAATTTCAGACCAGTCATCCATGCTCCACTCCCACGATTCTGTCCTCCGATCCCTTTCTTAACAACAGACCACAACAAACCAAACCCTGGATCAGATAACTTCACTTCTGCAGAACCTTGTTCCCAAAGCCGCCGATTTCACCCCCCCCTCCGTATGAGGGCGCTGCAGCATCCTTCATTCCGTCCCCACGACGTCCGGGTAACGAATTTCCGGTTCCGGGTCCTCGAGGGGTTGCACTTCCGGTTCCGGAGCGGTACTCCGGAAGTGCTGGCGGCTGTGAGGGCTTCCTTCTGCAGTGTTCGTTGGTTTTTACCTATTCGCCTCAATCATTTCTCAATGATGATGCCAAAAGCGCGTTTGTTATCGGACAAGTGTCCGGTACAGCGCTCAAATGGGCTGAATCACGCTTCCTGAGATATCCAGAGTTCTGCCTGTCGTTTTGTGATTTCAAGGAGGAATTTCTGAGGAACGTTGGTTATGAAACTGATTATCCGACGGTAGCTCGGAAAATTAATAGATTGAGACAGGGTTCCAGGACCGTGGCCGAATTTGCCATCGATGTTCCGGACACTGGCGGCCCGGTTGGGCTGGGACCCTCGCTCTCTTAAGGATACTTTTCGTCGCGCTCTGAACGAGCCTTTGCAGTATGAACTCGCTCTCCCTGATGAACCCCATACGTTAGAGAATTTTATATCTCTAGCAGCTCCGATTGATGGTCGTCTGAGTGGATGTAAACCGTAGAACATCCGTTGGTCGTTCTCCCACAGTCGTTCAGCCTTCTTTCCAGCCTCCGGTAACTCCTCCTAGGACCATCCCCGAACCCCGTAAACCAACGTCCCCGGAACCCATGCTGGTCGGACAAACCAGGTTAACCCCGGAGGAACGGCAACGGAGACTGAGATCTAGGGAGGGTTTATTTTGTGGTACCCTGGGGCCTTTTTATTGATGTCTGTCCTTCTCTCCATAAGGAAAAGCTCTCCGGAAGAGTCCGTCTGTGAACACTAGGCTTCAGACGGACCCAATTCCTTGCCCTAGTCAGTCTCGTCTTCTGCTTCCTGCCACACTGCTGTTCAATCAAAGGACAATTAACTGCTCCGTTTTAACAGATTCTGGTTGCGAGAGATCTCTAATTACTCAAGCACTCGTAGATCAATTTAAATTACCCAGTACAGTCTTAGACACCCCGCTTCAGGTTGCCGCCTTAGACGGCAGATCATTGACGACTATAACCCACATCACTCAACCATTACAGATAGTTCTCTCTGGTAACCACTCTGAATCTAGGTAATTTTTTATTTTCTCTTCTCAACAGCCAAATATAGTTTTTGGTTTTGACTGGCTTCAAGAACATAATCCGACAATTGATTGGTCAGACTGCTCCATTACATCCTGGTCATCAAACTGTCTCTCCTCATGTCTCCAGGCTGCCGTTCCTCCTAGCCCGCCCCTGGAGGACGTCTCCATCGATTTTCATGACTTCAGAAATATCCCCAGGGAGTACCTGTTCTCTACCACCTCGCTGACCATATGACTGCGCTATCGATCTTCTTCCCGGAGCCCCATTGCCATCTAGCCGCCTTTACAATATTTCCCTTAAGGAGCGGGAATCGATGGAGACCTATGTTAATGAATATCTCGCCGCAGGCATTATTAGGTCCTCGTCATCTCCATTAGGGGCGGGTTTCTTCTTTGTCTCGAAGAAAGATGGTACGCTCCGACCCTGCATAGACTACAGAGGTCTAAATACTATCACCATCAAGTACAAGTATCCACTGCCTCTCATCACCGCCGCCTTCGAGTCCCTTCACCAAGCAACCATATTCACCAAACTGGATCTTCGTAACGCCTTTCACCTCGTCCGTATTCGCCAGGGAGATGAGTGGAAGACAGCTTTTAAGACACCCCTTGGTTACTTCGAATATTTGGTTATGCCTTTTGGTTTGTGCAATGCCCCATCCGTTTTTCAAGCTTTAATTAATGATGTCCTCCGTGATTTTCTTAACATCTTTGTTTTTGTTTACCTTGACGACATTCTCATTGTTTCTAAAGATCCAGCAGAACATTAGTCCCATGTCCGCCAAGTCCCCCAACGCCTCCTCCAGAACCGTCTATACATCAAGGCAGAGGAATGTGTGTTCAACCAAACATCCATCACATTTCTCGGCTACATTTTTGAGAGCGGGCAGATCCGAGCAGATCCCTCTAAGGTCCTTGCTGTTACCGACTGGCCCACAACTAACACCCGACGACAGTTACAACGTTTCCTAGGATTTTCCAATTCCTACGCCAAACTTTAAGAACTACAGTCAGACCGCTTCCCCCCTCACAGCTCTTACTTCCGTCAACAGAACATTCTCCTGGACACCCGAAGCTGAAGTAGCCTTTAACAAGATCAAAACCCTGTCCTCCCAAGCCCCGGTCCTAATTCAGCCAGATCCCGTTCGTCAGTTCACCCTGTCGGTGGACGCCTCCAACTTGGGTGTTGGAGCCATCCTCTCCCAGAGGTAAGAGAAGGACAACACTCTTCATCCCTGCGCCTTTTTCTCCCGACGTCTATCCCCTGCTGAGCGCAATTACGACGTGGGAGACCGTGAGCTTCTGGCTATTAAACTAGCCCTCGAAGAATGGCGTCATTGGTTGGAGGGTGCTAATCATCCAGTGCTGGTTACCACCGTAACCTCGAGTACATCAAGTCAGCCAAACGTCTCAACCCCCGACAGTTTCGATGGTCCCTGTTCTTCTCCAGATTTAACCTATCCATATCTTTCAGGCCCGGATCCAAGAACGTGAAACCAGATGCCCTCTCCCGCCAGTTCTCACCTGATGACAGTCATCCAGCTCCAGCTCCCATAATCTCTCCTGATTGCTTGGTTGGCTCGGTATCCTGGGAGATCGAGGGTATCGTTGAGAGGCTCTCCTCCGTGAACCAGATCCCCGGACCACTCCTCAGAAGACTATGTATGTGCCCACTTCTGTTCGTTCTAAGGTCATACACTGGTTCCACACTTCTCGCCTTTTTTGTCACACTGGTTCCAGTCGGACCATTGCACTTATCTCCCGTAGGTTCTGGTGGTCAAACCTTCACAGGGACGTGCTCGACTACATCCACGCCTGCCCCATCTGTTCCAGAAATAAAACCAGAAACAAACTCCCCTCGGGCCTTTTGCAACCTCTAGAGATCCCCAAACGTCCCTGGTCCCACATAGCTGTAGATTTCATTACTGGCCTCCCATCCTCTCAGGGTATGACCACCATCCTCTCCATTATAGATCGTTTCTCTAAAGCATGTCACCTCATTTCCCTCCGAAGACTAACCTCTGCTTTCCAGACTGCCCGTCTCCTGGTCAAGCATGTGTTCCGGTTACATGGTATACCGGTGGACATTCTGTCTGACCGTGGCCCCCAGTTTGCCCCGCAGGTTTGGAGGCATTTTTGTGCTGCACTGGGGGCCAAGACTAGTCTGATTTTGGGTTACCACCCGCAGTCAAACGGTCAGACAGAGCGGCTTTACCAGGAGGTCGAGGCAGCTCTCCGGTGTCTCACTTCCAACCATCAAACCGAGTGGAACCAGCACCTCCCCTGGGTTGAATACGCCCACAACACTCACGTCTCTGCAGCTACTGCTTTGTCTCCTTTCCAGATCTCCTTGGGATACCAGCCACCACTGTTCCCTACTGATCAGAGGGATATCTCGGTGGCCTCCGTTCACCATCATATCCGCCGTATCCAAGCTATTTGGAGGGAGACTATCTCAGCATTGCAACGTTCCTCTGCCGCTAACAAGAGGTTTGCTGACCAGAGACGCACGCCAGCCCCCACCTACTCTCCTTGTCAGCAAGTCTGGCTCTCGTCCCGAGATATCCCTTTAAAATCCGTTTCTCGCAAACTCTCGCCTCGCTTCATCGGTCCCTACACCATCCTCTCCGTGATCAATCCCTTCTCTGTTCGTCTCCGTCTGCCCCCATCCCTCCGGATCCATCCTACCTTCCATGTGTCCCAAATAAAGCCGGTCCTAACCAGTACTTTGTGCCCTCCAGCCGACGCCCCTCACCTGTCCTCACCCCCAGAAGCTCCCGGTTACCCACGTCGTCGACGCCCTCTGTTCCCTGCCGTTTCCTGTTGCCCAGCGGTTTCCCGTTTCTCGCCATTTCACTGCTATTGCCCGTTGCCGATCAGTCTGGATCTCTTTTTCCCATAAATCACCTAAAAATAAATCATTGTAAATATCTCCTGAGAGTTCTTTGTTTATATGGGTCCGAAGCTTAAACCGCAACATGACAATAACCAGTTATTTGGGCCTTGCACATTTTGTAAGAGATCCCCCCAAAAAAAGGAATCAAAACAATAAATGTACAAAAACATACAAATTAGTTATTAAACTAAAGAAATATAAAAGCCTTTTAAACCTATCCGTCTCTTAGCCTTATAGCCAGCTTTTTTATTTTTGCCTCTAATAAATTTTTTTAGTATTACCGTCTCAATAGAACTAGGCTGGCTTGTCATTGTTATTTCTTCTTTCGTTTTAGGCACATTTAGGTTAATTAGAGATTCTCTGTAAAAGCTCCTTTTTGGTATGTGATAGCTACACAGTATTAGAAATTGTTTTTAAATTTCCTTTTTAAGGATATACATGCGTTATTATGAGCCAGAGGAACAATATCTTTTGAAAAATGACCTGTTACAACAATCTCATGTTATTATGCCATTAATCGCTGAGAAATATAAACAATAAGCAAGAAATCACTTGATGTTTTTATGCAACCTAGAATTAAATATGTTTAGCAAATTTACCAATCTTATTATCTCATCTCTTACAAGATGTTATCATCAATAAAAAGACATCCTCCACATGATCAGTTGGCTTTGACTGGTGTATGCAATTGTTTTAAAAATAAAGAATTTTTAAATAAATCAGTCACTGCTTTTGGTTGAAAATCTAGAGGGTAAAAAAGTATTTAATACTTTAAAATGTCCTCAGTTTACATACGTCTAATGGGGCTATCAACATAAAAATGACACCAGATGTAAATTTAATAAAAATCTACTAGTATTGTTGAAGCTTTTACAGGTGGGTGAAGATCTGTTTAATTGTGTGCCTCTTTTTTCAGCTCCTGCTGCCTTCCTCACTCAGGTGTGGCAGGTAGCTGATTAATCACAGCCGCGAGTGGGACCCATCAGGAGGCATGCTCAAAAAAACTTGTGAGGCGTAGTGAAGTTTTCATCCCACAAAAGTAAAAACTGCTATTTAACTGCAGCAATATCTAAAAGTCGGAACCTACAATCGTCTACCTACTTCCAGGATTGCGCTGGTTCTTTGTAATATTGAAGGCATTTTCTCCTCCTTCCTCAGTTTGACATAGGTTGCATGTGCATGTTCTCTGCACAGCTAACGTTCATCCTAATAATTATACCATCTATGTCCACTGTAGTAATAATGCTCCCCAGTATTTCAGCTTCTTCTTTCTATTGTATGCTGCTATTTCTTTTGACCTGGCGACTCTGTGCTTCCTCATTTTGCTGATTTATTTATTTATTTATTTTATCCTCCGATTGAGTCATTACTCTGTGATGTGCAGCTGTCTGTATTACTGTCATTTGAGACAATAAACATTACAAAGACAAACCTCGCTAAGTGGAAATGTCTTCAACAAGACAGAATAACAATCAGGCTTTATTGGCCAGGTATGGTCACACATACCAGAAACTTGTTTTTTGTTACACAGACGCTTGCAGTGCACAAAGAAAACAATGCCGACAACCATTTCTCCACAACTCTGTCTCTCCTTAACAAACACACTAATACCTGTAAACCTTTTAAATATTTAACATGTGCAATTGACTTGTAAAAGAAATATTAATATTGCACAATATTAAAGAACCATAGAAAAAATGGAATATAAAAAAATTTGAATGTCAGTTACATAAAGTAGGTAGCTGTTGATATGCAAGTGTCCTGAGCTTTAACGGCCATGGTGAGACGGGTAAGTGGGGATTTGTCAATACGATGTACTGCTGTCTCTTGCAATGTTCATGTTTGTGACAGCCCCACACTGAGATGGATTTGATGATGATGGAAAATGTGATGGCTGTGTCGAACTTCCCCATCAGCTTTTGAAGTAGGTAAAGTTTCCTGAGTTGTAACGGAACTACTTCCTCTGCCCTCTTGATGGTGGAGTTGATGTTGCTGTCCCACTTAAGTTTCTTGGAGATCGTTGTGCCTGGAAACTCTACAGCCATCACGGTTCTGTCGAAAATGGTGAGGGCTGGCAGGGTTGGGGGGTATCCTCCTAAAGTCCACGGTCTCTCCACCATTTTCGCTGTGGTCAGCTCCAGCTTGTTACTACAGCTCCAGAGGAGACTCATCAGGCCTTCTCTTAGTAAAATTACTAAAAAGTACATACATATTACTAAAAACAGAACATGCTGTCTATTTAGGGAAACCTGTACATAATCTATTAATGTTATCATGTATTTGAGTAGAACATGACCTAAATGCAGGACAAAGGCACAAAGATTTCAAATCTATTTTAATCAAGTGAATTTAAATTTTACAAAACACAAATCTTTCAGCTGTTGAGTTGATTACAACAAGGACCAGGTTTTTGATTAGAAACTGGGTGTATATAAATGAAAGCCTAGTAACTCCAAATAATAAGGAAAAATATTTTAAAATATCAAATGATCAATGGCAAATGACTATCTTGAGACAACTTCCTGGTTGTGGGTCGTTGCACACACTCTTCATTGTCCATGAGACATACTGAATCTAAGTAATGCTGTGGTGTGTGGTGAGTAGTGTTGCATGGGGAAACATCTAAATAGTGAGTAGCTTGATTATCTTGTTTAACTTCCTGTTTATTTGAAGTCAGAATGGATCAGAATGGGTTGATACGAGACTCAGTTGCAGCATTTGACAAGAACCAAGCAGACAAAGTTCATCATTGGGTGAGATGTTCTCACAGTCTTAAGAATGGATGAAGATGCAGAATGAGATTCTTATAGGAAAACATAGGTAAGCTTAACCACAGGAACAGTTAACTGGCCACAATTAGCTCACTGGAGGACTCCAGGCAAGGCTCCACACCGCCTGCTTCAACAAATCGATTTCAAATAATAAATTGGCCTCGAAAAACAACCAAAATATGAAAACTCATGAAAGCTCATGTCATATCATTCCTTCCCACTTGCTGCAGTTACCTTTTATGAAATGTTAGTTAAGAGGTAGAATTAAAGTTACTTCAAATAAGAAAGCAAAAGATTTTTGAAGAATTCAACTGAAACATTTAAAACGGCCATCATTATATATACACCTACAGAGAATGGATGCGTCAATTTTCTAAGCAGGTAGGAGGGAAACCATGAGCTCACTTGGGTTAAAGGAACATACACAATATTTTTCAATTGAGTTGGAAGGGTTTTTTATTAATATTTAATCTTCTGCTTAGTGTAAACAAGTCAGAAGGAGGAATGAGAGAATAATATATTGGGCAGAAGTAGATTTACTTGCAGCAGCCGAAGAGAAAGTTTTGAGCCATAAATAAATCAAGTAAATGTGTTTAGAATGGAAAAATGCACAGATCTATACACTGAATGAAAGGGATTCTGGAAAAAACAGGTGATCCTGAAGAGTTACATTTAGTGTCTTATTTCAAGATAAATGTTAAACTATGGTGGTAAGAAATCACCACAAATGTCTACTCTTAGAAAAACAATAAAATGTGATGCACAAATTTTGTATTTAATTTCTTTGAGTCACATGATACATTCAACTTCAAAAGTCTGCAATAGTGTTTAAACACGTGTTTAATTTAAAGACACAGGAACGTGCTTATTAGTTATAAAATTAGAATAAAACAGAAATTTTATAATCCTGGGATCATAAGGAAACTCTCAGCCATTACCGTCCAGCATCTGTTGGCGGAAAGATAACACCCAAACACTGTCTTGATTTAGCAGAGCTTGCTGATACATCGATTCATATTTTGTGCTTGTCTGTGAATCATGAATTAATGGATGATACAGCCATTACCTCCATGGTTGTCGGCTCTCACCCACTTCAACATGGAATATAATAATGCGGCTGTACTCTGTCTCTTGGTCCAGCATATGCCTGCCACCTTTTAAAATCCCTTTTCTTCATCTTGGACTTGTTGGTTACTGCTTTTCTAGGGTTAACGATGTGCACCTCTCTACTTAGCTCTCCTTTCCTTCTTCACTAAATTACATAGCCTCTATTCTAAATCTCAAAAATTATTGCCAGCCACTTTTTAGTCTAATTGTTAAATGTTATGCAATGTAAAATAATTAGTTAACTGTTTTGGATGAAACTATAAGTGGATAAGGAGTAGCAAAAACTGATTTTAATAGTTTATGTTTCCTTCAACAAATGGGGAATACAACAGTTCAAAGAATAAGGAATCAAAAACTTAGGTATAGAAAAGGATAAGGTGATCTTCTACTTTGAGGTCCTGGACTCAATAAAATTCTCCATCGATCTGACCAGTTGTTTATAGTAATTAGGGACAAAAGCACCTTAGTCTGAGAGGTGGCCATGAACCCAAAGGTCACCAATGCTAAGGTCCATGGGTCACTTGTGAAGGTAAAACCATTCACTGATGCCACTTAACACTAAAATGCTAATGGAAGCCAACCTTTTTATAAAATTATTAAATTCTGTTGTTCAATTCAATTTAAATTTTAATAAGGTAATCTTGCAAAGACATTTTTTTCTATCTAAGTTCAAATCAAACCTTTAAGGTTTTCCTAAATACATAAAAGTCCAAAAACATGTTTTTATTTTCTATATTGACATAATATTTTTTGTAGATTTGTAGCTTTAAGAAAACTACTGGTGTTTGCATAGGCCTGTATTGTAACAAAATATAAAAAACATATGTGATTACTATCTTTTGGCATTGCGAGAAATTTTTTTTTGTCTTTAAATTTTATTTATACAACTTGAAGTTGATGGAGTGGAAAAAAAAAAAAAAACTTGACGAAGAAACAAGTATGCACCTTAAAGTGATCTCTTTGACTTGAGATCTAACTTGAACTCCTGGTCTAAGACTCTTAGTAACAATTTTGATCTGATCTAATGAGGTGTTAAAGAAAGCCGGTATATAAGCTATAGACTGCAGCTGCTCTGCATGTTTCACTGCAGTAAATGTGCTTGATTATTTGCATAGATTATGGACTGCTAATGGCTCATAACAGCTAGTTCTTACAAGCTGTGGCTTCTCTAATAATAAAATCCGTTCGAATTAACACTGTTCCATTTATTCAGAACTTTTAATATTGATGTACTTACTTATACACTATATTTTTATTTGTATTTAAAAATAAATATAATGAAATATAGGTTGGCCTTTACCCTTTGTAAAATCTAATTAATAAACTGTGAAAACGAAACATAGAAGTGAGTTAAATTAAATATACATCTTACTGCTTATAACTTATATAAGAAAATGGCTCTAAACATTTTTCATATGATGCTTGCACTTGGTATTATGCATGATGGTATATCAGGTTTTGATTTTGACCAGAAAATGGGGTGACAGACTATTCTTAGGATTTGTCTTAAAAATGAAAAACTTTCCATAAGTCACAGCGAATTCAGTGTCATCAGTGACCAGATATTCCCAGGCTGAATAAACTACTAACATTAAAAAACAATCAAGATTCAAAGGTCACATTCCTAAAAAAAACAAAAAAAACAACAACAACAACAACAACACGTGCATCATGATGAATATCTATGGGGGCTTGATGAAATAGCGCACTTACGTTGATTAATTCCCCACTCGCATCAGCGGAATTATCACTTGATTGATTTGATGTTCATCTATTGACCGCTGCAACCAGTTAGTAGAGCAGTGATAAATGGCACAGCAGATTGAGTTCTGCAGAGAACTTTCTTCCATTACAGCCAGATTTTTCATCTCATTTGAAGAGTCTAATCTTTATCTTACACCTTAGCGGACGAAAAATGGTTTGAAAATGTGAAGAGGGTAGGTAAACCTGGTGGTGGGGGGACACTTTTCTGCTCTAAAGATGGTTTCCACCATAATTCACTGTGAAGATGCAATCAGACAAGTCCTTTGGTATTTACGCACTCCCTTCTTTTTTATCAGTTTTGGACTTTTCCCTATTGTTGCTGACGGTATTTATCTGAAATGTAATCTTTGTGAAGTGTAACATGCTGAATTTGTTGCCCTGCAGTCGATGAGCACAGGACCAAGGGTCAAAATCAATAAGAGA
>JAVLVB010000391.1:357903-392184 GCA_032876305.1 Orestias chungarensis
AAAAATATATATATATATATATATATATATATATATATATATATATATATATATATATATATATATATATATATATATATATATATATATATATATATATATATTATTTTTTTTATTTTTTTTTGCTCTACATCCACCATGTATGAGTCATGGGATGACATGAAAATGCCTCTGTAACTTTGAAATCATTTGAAGTGAAGAAACAATAAGCTAAAGAAATTCCACAGAAGGCTGAAAATATTGGACACCCCGTGTTCTTTCCTCCACGTGGTGTCAATTGATCTGTCAAGAATACCCTGGGACTTGGGGCTTTTTAATCAAGACCCATCAGTTCACAAATTAAGACTGATTAAGTGATCACTTTATGCATGTCATAGTTCTGTGATTATAGTTAATGGCTGTCTTCAGAAAATAAATGAGGAGAGAAGTGTGAATGAGGGCTATTAAAGCTTGGTTTGATGGTCTGCACCCTGAGGATAAATGCTGCCCCACCTTTCACTTGGTGTTATTGCAAAATTTGTGTGGGTTGTGAACATGGTTAACAATTGGCCCTTTTTACACAACAACTTGTTATAAGATTTTATGGTTAACAGGTTTTAATTTATTGAAAAATAAACATATATTCCAATATTGTAAACAAAGACATGCAATCAAAGCAGTGCTTTAACAGTCTTTGTATTGAAAAAAAAGATCACTGAAAAAACAGTCAAGCAACTCTATTTCATTTCCGTTTCATTCAGTTCAACCTTGAAGGTCCTTTTTTGTCAAGAATGGCACTGATATTTGGTAAAAAAATAGTTTTTCAGCAACCAATGCAACAGTCAAAACCATCAATGGAGGTTGCTAGACACAGAGAAAGCCCTCTACAAGACTATAGAAGGATGGAGAGCCATTGCTAAAGTCTGATAAACTTATATTTTGGATTTGCATAAAACCAGGAAGTAGCATGTTATATTGCAGATACCTGACATCTAGGAGTTTACAGATGTCCCATCTACAGTCTATAGACACAGTGGTTGTTTCAAATAAGAGTGTCACAATGCATAGTTTAATAGCACAGTCTGCCTAACTGCCAACCATATTTATCTTATTTTAAAAAGCAATGGATGAAAAACAATAACTGTAGAATAATTGAAAGCCTTTCCAAAAAGGTCCTGTGTGCTTCTGCTCACAAAACTCATGCCTGTTGGTTTAATCTGCCACTTTGAATCAAACATCAGACTGTTACATGCATAGCTGTCCGTCTGGATTCGATGGCCTGGCAATCTATCTTAAGGGCATTCTGCTGGAGCAAGGGTCTGCAATCAGCAGCTACAGAGCAGCATGTGGCTCTCTGGACCTTCCACTATAGCTCCTTATAACTTTGGTTTTGATGACTAACCAATTATCATTATTAAACAGAGATATAAAAAATGTGAGGTTATGCAGTCGATTTGTGTTTTTTTTACTGTAATTACATTACAGTTCCATTAAATTGATTAATTGAATGCATGGAAGGAGGGGGGGGGTGTGTGTGACATATATTAAATGTAACATAGGAGAAAAAAAAAAGCAAAAAAACAGTTGTTTTAAGTGAAACAAGTAAACAGTAGCTGTAATCCTCGTAGGAAATTGTGTTTTGCCCACATCCACTAATGTAAATTCTAAAATTATTTCAAGAGCAATTAGGCAACATATTTGTTTAATTGTGGAAATGGCTGTTTATTACCTTCTGATTTTATTTTTTATAATAAAGATTAAAAGAACAGAGTGTAATTTAAAGGAATAAAGCTAGATGAAAATGAAAAAAAAATGGTAATAAAGGAAGCTGAAGGAGAGTTTAAATACCATATGTCAGATGTGGGGGCCTTTGCCACAGTAACAAAAATATCCCACAGTTGCATTATAAACACACAGCAGCAGGAAAAGGTGAAGTTGGTAGCACTGTTGCCCCGCAGCAAAAAGGTCCTGGTTTCAATCCCAGCCTGGGATCATTATGTATGAAGATTGTATGTTCAGAGTCAAGAATTAGCTTATCTACTGTACATAGTGCCAATTTACAACAGATTTACACAGTCGGTTGAAAGCATTTCACAAGAAAATCAATTTAAATCATAAATGCATCATAAACAAATACATTTTTACAAAAGTGTCCAATCTAGGGAACCCCAGTAGATTGCATTGAGTCATTGTCTTGCAGCCTTCACTACCTGGAATCAGCACAATGGCTTGTGT
Source organism: Orestias chungarensis (assembly GCA_032876305.1). Lineage (NCBI taxonomy): Eukaryota > Metazoa > Chordata > Actinopteri > Cyprinodontiformes > Cyprinodontidae > Orestias > Orestias chungarensis. The sequence continues at coordinate 360,118 of JAVLVB010000391.1, forward strand.
TATTGTTGACTTTACAGCAATTCCTCATGCTGAGCATGCATGTAGCGCCAATGGAGAGGAACAACTCCCCTATAACAGGAAGAAACCTCCAGCATAACCTGACTCGGTACAAGCAGCCGTCTGCCACAACCGATTTGGGGTTTTAAGAGACAGAAGACACAAAAGGATGCAGAGGAAACTGTAAAAAAGAGAGTTTATAGCAGCAGTTGTAGGAGATCGCTTGCAGCATTTCAGCCGATGTCCTACTACAAGAAGACCTGGTGTAGCTACTATGGAGAGAAGAAATCTAAGAGAAAAAAACATTAACGAGGTTGAAATGAGGGCAACTAAAGCAGATTGGACGAAAGAGGAATGTAGCAGAGTGAGAAGTGGTCAGATTGTCCTCTAGCAGCTTAGGCCTATGGCAGCATAACTATATCAAAAACGTAAATAAAGCATCAAATGTTCTCCCTGTGTGTGTGCATGGTTGTCTGTACTGTCTGTCTCTATTTTGCCCTGTGACGGACTGCTGACGTGTGGAGGGTGTACCCCCGCCACTACACAATTGTTCACATGCATTAAATACACACAAAGTGAGTTTCATGTGAGCAGAGATTTTTTTTATTTAGCCATGTGATAAGACTAAAAGTGCAATGAAAATAATTTGCCTTGTGTTGCAATAATTGGTTTAATCCAAGAAATTAGATCCATAGTAGCTTCTCCTCTATCATAGCTTCTATAAACAAGCAGAATGGGTAAAATACATGTGGTCCCGTCCTTAATCTCTTTCTTGCCCTGGGCAAGAAAGGTGTCTTTAAATTGCTGTACCAACACTGTGAAAGATTGCTAATAATTTAGCAGGCTACTTTGTACATTGCTCCACTGTCTTATTGTGCTTTCATAGGGTCCCTTAACTTTGACAAACCTCTATGCTATGTTATTGTACATCTTTCTATTATATTAGAACCATATTTATCTGCAACACATCAAAGGGAAGAGGCAATTGATGGTACTAAACCTGAAACACTTTTTGTTATCTTAACATTTCTGTTCTCTTGTGAAAAGTGATGAGTGGCTCCCCAGTGTGAGGCAAATCTGTTTTTATTGGCCAAGATAAAAAGTGACAAGAATAGATTTAGTCTGAAAGGTTTTCTTTTCTGTGATTAAGAGTCCAACAGGATGCAGGTAGAATTTTGATTCCAGCAAATTTGTTTTCCATATGCAAACTAGCCTCAAGAAAAACTCATCAATTTCACATCAACTTTTATTTAGCTTAATGACCACCCATTAACAAAAGCAATCACCTCTCCCTTAGGTTCTACCTCCCAGTATGTTTCAGGCACATCATATTCACAGAGAGAACAAGCAGTTAGTGACACTGTCTTTGGAGTCAGTGCATGTACCTGATGGAAAATGTTAGTAGTGCTTACTCTGAATTAGAAAGTCTGAGACTTCTTCGACAAAAACTTCTTTCAGATGTGTTTTTGATAGACTACTTTTGTTTGTCCATCCCATTTATAGTTGATATAATATAAAAAGACAAGCAATGGTAAAATTAGATTTCTTGTATATATTCAGATTTGGGGTTCCTTTGTAGGATTGAAAGGAGCCAAATATGCCTTTAAAAATAGCAACAAACTAACTTGATCAATTGTAAGAAAACTGAATTTCAGCATGTGACCTGAAAATTATGACAACTATTAAATAATTAACCACAGATGATGAATGAATGGAAAAATGATCTGATTTCAGATATAGATCAGGGTGTGCTATTGAATTTTTTTGGGGTAGATTAGCTCTACAATTACTTTAAGCTTTCCTTTTAGTACAGTATACACACACACAATATACTTTGCAGAGGTCCTCATAACTTATTGTTTTTTTTATTTTTTTATTTTTAGAATCATTTAGCATTTTTTTCAGTGCAAAGCATTCTAATTATCATCTCATTATATCTAAGCGTATCAAGAGACTGTGCTCGTTTTCTGTAAGAAACTCTTTTCAGCTAAGAGATCCAGGCCTGAAAAAGGCACACTGTTATATGTTAAACGGAAAAAAGGAGGGCACTGGTCAAAGCAAATCAAAGAATTAGTAGTGTGCAAGTGAAGGACACTCAGTTTGTCTTTATTTCCCCAGTCATTGGAGATTGTAAGATATTTTTTTGCATTTTCTGTGTCTTTCGAAACCTGCTTCATCTTGTTTTGCACATTGGGCAGCTGTGCATTCCGAAACATTAAACTGTTTTTGTGACTTATACCTACTCAGGGTATTTCCTTAACCTTTACAGTATCTTGTTTACAGTCACACCAAGCTAGCGCTGGCATGGCAACCCAAGCCCTGACGAAGTCTGTGCGTTGGCCACAGAGGATAAAGGTGGATGGCTCGATGCTGGTGACTGGAGACTTTAATCAAGTCCCTGGATAGCTTTTATCAGTTCATTAGCTGCCCAAGTCATTACTCCAAAATTGAATGTCCTGTTGGGCAATGGAACAGTAATATAACATCACATTATAAAGTTTGCCAATAATTCTGTCATTGTTTCACCTTCAAGCAATGTAAACACACACATAGCCTTAAAGTGGTGCAAAACTTTCAAATATAAGTAAGGATATTACATTTTGTAGGAGATTGCTAAATAGTATTATAAAACTGCTGGAATCTCCGTTTGAAAATCTTAATAACCTCTATAAATATGTGGACTTTTTCCATCAATACAGAAGTAGAATGACAATGTAAAACTAACAGACTGAGAAAATATTTTATTGCCACTCCTGCCAGATTGATAAAGTCCACCATGTGAGGACTCTACAGACCTCCTTTTCTGGTTTGAAAGATTGTTAAAAAAGTTGCTGCATGTTAGTCTTACTTGTCTAACTGCTGACAGAGGGGCAAATTTCCCTTTGCGACAATGAAGTTCAACTAAATTGAATGAAATGTTCCACAGCTACGGTATTTGGTCCACTGCGTTTTTGTCGAGATAGTGAGTAATGACTACTGTCTTCAATCTGCAAATACCTGTGGACATGCTTTATATTGTTGTTATGGCTCACTATCCCGGACACCTTTTTGTAAGAGGGTGCCAGAAGCAACTGTGGGGCATAGAGACCAAAATTTCCATAACTATTGCATATAAACAACCACTTCACAATATCTTTTCATACAATAGAAAGACGATGTACAGCTTTGTAATATTTATAGTTACAAAAATGAGTAAAACTATACTACAAAATGTGCAACTATGTGTCCGAGTAAGACATTCTAAAAGAAAGCATAATCATAAGAACATAATATGCTGTAAAACTGCTCACATTTTATTCTATTTTTACATTCAGTATCAACTATTTAGTGTATATTCTTCTGATATAATAAAAATTTATATCACTGAAACTTCCTTGATAACTTTTATATTTATAAGTAACAATACAATTTTACAATTTTCGAATATAAACCTATGTTGACAAACTAGTTGAGTACAGTCACAATGGTTTTGACAGTCATGTAAAAAGAAACCTTTACACTGCTAAGAACTAAATAAGTTCCTGGATTAATGTTTAATAACAATAATAACATTATTGTTTAATAAAATTAATACAAATTAATTAATTTAATAACATTGATAACATCAATTAATAACAAGATAACATATTGGACAAATGTATAGATTTATGTACATTTAATGAAAACAATGCCTGGTTTAAACTCTTTGCACTTATTTAAAAAAATCAACAAAAAGATTGTTGGCAGTAGACATAGTCAAATCCTTTTCATAATAACTGACTGGCTTTGCATGTTTCCACTGCTATTTTGGAAATTTGTTCTATCTTAAGTGTTTTTCTCTCCATAGTTGTTAAAACCTGGTCTGGCGTTCTGTTTGCTGAGACAGTTTCTTGGAAGAGAACATGGGCTGAGCTGCTGCCAGCAATGTTTAACAATAGCTGCTATAAAATATAGTCTATAATCTTTTTTTCAGTATCCTCTGCATCTATTTTAATTTTCTATCTCTTCCAAACCCCAGTCGGTTGTGGCAGATGGCTGCTTGTACTAAGCCAGGTTCTGCTGGAGTTCTCTTCTTGTTAAACAGGATTTTTTTTTCTCCACTGTCGCTACACCCATTCTCAGTATGAGGGATTGCTGTAAAGTCAACAACAACACAAGCATTGTTTTGGTCAGTGAATGCTGCAAGTCAATGATTCGATGCAATTTGCTGGGGTTCCTTAGATTGGAATTTACTTATGCTGTATCTATGAGTTGAATTGATTTTCTAGTAAAGTAAATTGAGATGACACCTGTTGTAAATTGGCGAAACATAAATAAATTGATTCTTCTTGATTGTCTATGTTGGTGTTTGTTAAACACAACATGGGATGCCACTACCCTGCACAGCTGTAAGCATTTCAAAATTAAGTTGGAAGTTTGGGCCGACCTGGAATTTATTCTTATATTTCCATACCAGTAAGTAAAATGTTTTGTGTAATGGTGTGTCATAATTAGATTTTATAGCAAAACCCATCTCCAGGGTGTCTGGGCTCTCGCTTAGAGATTGGGTAAGAAGCCTGGTCATCCAGGATGAGCTCATAGTAGATCCACTGCTCCTCCACATAACCTCCTGGCAAGCCTCTCTTGAAGATTTTCCGAGCATGTCTGACAATAGGGAGGCCGAGGTCACAATGAAGGGACTATTTCTCTTGGCTGGCCTAATAGAGAATTGTGATTTCCCCAGAGGAGCTGCCCTGAGTGACCATAGGTGTCTGGGACTCTTTGCTTAAGTTGTTGCCATCTTGACTCGACCTTGGACAAGATAATGGATGGATTGTGCAACCTTTATAAACTTAACAAAAACTTTCATCCAAATTCTAAAACAGAGTTTGTTGTCTCCAGGCTATCAAAATAATTTTTTTCAGCAAAGTTTCCTTTGTTGTTATTGCAAGAATTGTTTGGTAACTTATACACAATATTATGAGCAGCAAGCAGCAAACACTATCTATCCTCAGTGGGGATGCTCATCTTCTTATAAAAGATTTTACATTGTTGGTGGCAGTAGATCTGAATTACATCATGTGGCTGCCTTTCATCAGCACTGAAAGTAAAATTCTGTGCAGGGCTTACACATTCTTATTCAGTGCACACAAGTCAGGAGATATAGCATAGAGGATGGGCCCCGAATTCCATTATTTTGGACAATTTTGTAATTTTTTTTTGTTTTCTGGAACTCTGGGTTGAAAATAATCAACAAAATTTCAGAGTGCAAAATAACACTACAAACTTTGCAACCATGTTGAATTATCACTGTCATTTTTAGGGTACACTTTAAAATGACTTAATGACACATTGTTACCTAATTATGGTGACAGATAAGATGGGTTCTGCCTTCCATTATATGTTCAGCCTCAGTTTGGTTGTTTGCCGTAAATTGTATGCTGAATACCACCTCCTAGTGGACGTTTATGCGGTATTGCACCTTCTACGCAAACTACTTCCGGTTAACTTCCTGGTTAGTGTTTTCAAGTACGACTCCTAAAAAGTCACGGATTTCAGCAATCCGGTTGTCTCATATTTTAACACTCGAGCCTTAGACATTATTCATCTTTTTAAAAGTTGAAGTCAAAGTAACAGTTAAAGTGCAAGTGTAAGCTAAGAAGGAAGTGAATGAAAGAAAATTAAATGACAAAAAGACACTCAAGCTTGCCTTCTCTTAAAATTGTTTGCTAGCTGTCTAGTTCTGCTCAAGCAACGCAATCCGAGGGCAGCATAGTAAAATGACAACAGCATGGCGGGCCCAAGTAAGAAGATTGCTGAGGAAAATAAATTATGAGTCAACACTCAATCAGTTTAAAGCAGAATGCCTTCGAACCGCCACTTTGTGGAGCTGCACCAGAGCGAACCTCACACTGCTCCAGCAGGAGGTCAACATCAACAGCCAGAGCCAGAGCTCACGCCAAACTAAAAGCTACAGAGGCAGAGCTAGATTTGGCCAAAAAAGAAGCCATCATGATGAGACAGAAAGCCAAGCTGAAAGCTAACGCAATGAGGCAAAAAGCTGAACTCGAAGCCAGTCTCCACCTCCTGCTGCACGCAAGGCAGAAGCAGCCGCATATGAGGAGGAAGAGGTGATTGAAAGTGGGGAGAGGTACCATGGGCCATATGTTCCAGAAAGGCCCCTCAATGCAGCCGAACGAGCCGGTAACTACGTCCAGCAACATGCAGAACTGTTTCACAGACAACCACAGCCAACGAAACATACACCAGTGGAGCCCGAAAGAACCCTGAGACACCAAAATGTCGGAGCTGAGCCAGCCTTCCGCCAACACCCGATTCAGAACGTGATAAACATCAAAAGAGAAGAACCCAGCGTGAGGCCTTCACTCAGGGGATATCCCGATAACCTACAGCTGCCCCGAAACCCCCAGAGAGTTCCCTCACATGAGCCACAACAAGCGCAAGACCTGGCTAGGTATCTTATGCGGCAAGAGCTCGTCAGTTCTGTCCTTCTCAAATTTGACGACTGCCCCGAATATTACTGGGCATGGAAAGCATCCTTCGTGACTGCCACTCAAGATTCAAACCTCCCCCATAGAGAGGAGCTGGACTTGTCAGTGAAATGGCTTAGGGCCGAATCAGCTGGGCACGCAAAGAGAATGCGCTCAGTGCACCTCCTAAATACTGCCGCCGGTCTCATCATGGTGTGGCAACGCCTGGAAGATTTTTAGGGCACACCAGAAGTCATCGAACATGCACTGCTCAAAAAGCTGGAAGAATTTCCTAAGCTAACATGGTCAACAGCCTATATGACCCCCTGGGTTTTGTCGCTCCTGTCGTAATGCAAGGAAAAGCATTAGTGAGAGAGCTGTCAATAGAGCAGGGGTAAAACACTCCACTCGACCCAGAGAAATAGACTCTGGAACATATGGAAAGATTAGCTAAAAGCTCTGGAAGACCTGCAAATAATTAGGTGCTACATCCCTGCGCTACTGACTTCAACTCAAAGGCGAGAACTCTGCATCTTCTCCGATGCCTCCACAGTAGCCATAGGCACCTTCGCTTACCTGAGAGCAATCGATGCTGACAGTAAACCACATATGGGCTTTGTCATGGAAAAGTCCAAGCTGGCCCCCCGTCCTGCCCAAACCATTCCCCTCCTTGAGCTCTGTGCGGCAGTGCTAGCCGTCCAGATTTAAGAGCTGATCAGAGATGAGATGGGCATCGATCTGGATGCTGTCTGGTTCCTGAGAGACAGTAGAATTGTGCTTGGCTACATCCATAATTGGTCAAGAAGATTCTATGTCTACTTAGCACACAGGGTGACCCGCATTAGGCAATCCAGCAATCCAAACCAGTGGTCCTACACCCCTATGGACCTGCATCCCGCGGACCATGCTACAAGGTTAATGCCAGCACCAGAGCTACAAAAAAGCAGTAAGCTCTCTGGTCCCAGCTTCCTTACACGTGAGAACACATAGGATACTCCAGAACCCAAGGAGTTCACCCTTGTGGAACCCGAAGCAGACGGAGATATCCGGCTGGAGGTTGCACTTCTGGCTACCGCTGGATGCTTGCCTGGGCTCTCAGCATTTCAAAAGATTCTCTAACTGCAAGAATCTCTGCCAAGCTACAGCCAGACTTATCCATTTTACCGCATCCTTCAGAGGCAGTCTAGCTGGCCCGGTGCGCAACAGGTGGGGCTCCTTCAAAGACGCACTCACCACAAGCGAACTGTCCCATGCGGAGAGTTTCATCATTCGTGCAGACCAGCACGATGCTTACAAAACTGAACTAGAATGCCTCAAAGAAGGCAAAGCACTTCCCAAACAGAGTCCACTCAAGAAATTCAATCAAGTGGCAGATGAAAGCGGCTTGCTGAAGGTCGGAGGTCGTATCTCACCCGCACCGGACTTGCCAAGGGAAGAGAAGCATCCTCTTATTGTCCCCCACACTCACCACATCGCTACATTGCTGGTGAGGTACTACCACCAACAAGTAGAACACCAGGGGCATCACATAACAGAGGGTGCCATGAGAGCAGCTGGATACTGGATCGTCGGAGGTAAGCGCCTGGTGTCGTCCGTCATCTAGAAGTGTGAGAGTTGCCCCAAGCTACGTGGATGCCAGCAAGAACAGAAGCTGGCTGACCTGCCTTCCGACAGGCTCACTCCAAAGCCTCCATTCACTTAAGTAGGCCTCGATGTCTTTGGCCCTTGGGCCCTTATGACTCGGAGGACGCAAGGAGGAAGAGCGCTGGGCAGTGATATTCACATGCCTGTCTACTGGGGCTTTCCCCTTTGAGCTCATAGAGTACATGACCACTGACAGCTTCATCAATGCCCTAAGAAGATTTTTTGCCAGTCGGGGCCCAGGCAAGTTCTCCGATCCGACAGAGGGACTAACTTTGTTGGTGCCTGTGAAGAGCTTGGCATTGACACGGAAGACTCACCAGTCGCAACATTCAGAGCAGGGGGGTGCTCCTGGGTCTTTAACACGCCCCATTTTTCACATATGTGGGGGGGGGGGGGGTTGGGAAAGACACACTCGCATTACACCTGAGGTGTTGAGCACTCTTATGGCTGAAGTCATGGCCATAATGAATGTGAGACCCCTGGTGCCCGTGTCCTCCGACCAAGATGAGCCCACCATCCTTACCCCAGCAGTGCTCCTTACCCAGAAGATGAGTGATCATCAACACACTGCCAAGCTGGGACAAGAGGATCCGCAAGGTGGAAGTGAAGATTGTAAGAGACAGAACTGTGAAAGTCCAACTGAGACCCATCTCAGAGATTGTCATTCTGCTCTCCGAAGAAAGCTAGAAGACTATATCCTTTTGAACACTAAGCGTATTTTGTGTTTAATTAAAGTTTGTAGTGGCATAATAGTTGTTTGCCAAGCAGGGAGTGTTTTGCCTTCCATTATATGTTCAGCCTTAGTTTGGTTGTTTGCCATAAATTGTATGCTGAATACCACCTCCTAATGGACTCCTAAAAGGTCACGGATTTGAACTCGCCTGTTTTCTCATATTTTAACACTTGAGCCTTGGACATTATTTGTCTTTTTAAAGTTAAAGTAACAGAGAAAGTGCAATTGTAAGTTGAGAAGGAATTGAATGAAAGAAAATTAAAGGACAAAACACAGTCAAGCTTGCATTCTCTTAAAATTGTTAGCTAGCTGTGTAGTTCTGCACAAGCAACGCAGTCCGAGGGCAACATAAGATGTGAACTGGTGCTCAACAAAGACTGTGGCAACTGTAGGATGATCTGAATCACAGTCATTGTATATAATAAAGTACAAAAGAAATCCTATTTATTTTTTAAGATAATAAAAAATAATGTGCCCCAAGATCTTAACATCTAAGAAGTTATGTTGATGTGCAAACAATTTTAGTTAAGATACAAAGTTTAATACTGTTTGGTATCTAAAAATATACAGCTTTTATATTATTTACAGTAACTAATGTATGTAAAGCAAACCAACATATGTGTCAGGCGTTTTACAAGAAATGGATAAAGATCACATAATGTTCTGTAAAATCTGTAAATAGATGTTTTTCCTGCATGAAATGGCTGCAAATGTTTTAATACTCAGTGGTCTCCAATGTCAAATTCTATGGTATGATGTAATGGGGTAGCAGAGTGAAGACAGCTGACGCCAACAGACTTATGCTTGGGTTATACTTGACGCAGGTAAAGTCCGCTTCGAAATTAGACGCGCGGATTGGTCCGCGTCAACTTTGGGAGTGTTTATATCCTCTGCGGCTCATCTCCGTTTTGAGCCAAAATTCTCCCAGTCTGTAGGGGGCAGTGTAGGGATGTGTGGCATGCATACAACACTACCCTATAGTAGAAGTAGAAATCAATGTTGTCTACAACAGTGATTTCTCCTTCCTTAAGCCCCCTTTTTTGCCTTCACATACTGGTCTCTCCAAAATTTCCAGCACTTCTTCACTGTCTCCTGGTCTTTTCCGAGTGCCACAGCAATTTCTCTCCAAGAATTGTTAACTGTATTCTAATCACGGTGATGTTTGTGAGCCGAATCATAAAGGTACCTGTATTTTTGAACCTCCGCCCATAGTTGCTTTTGCCATTCCGCCATGTTTTTCTGTGCGGAACCGTCCGCGTAGTGTGAAAATTTCCCAGGCGCTTGGTGCGTAAACGGGGGGCGCGCGGAGGCCGCTTGAAGGGGTGTGGTTGTTGAAATGATGTAATTTGGCCGTGTGGAGCCGTGCGGACCTTGCGGATGCATCAAGCATAAACCAAGCTTTACTAGGTTTACTAGGCGAGCTGGCTCTGCCCTAGGATTGGAACTGCAGCCTCTGGTAAAGGTGTCTGCGGAATCTGCTCCACATTGTGAACGTAACACACTGGACTCTTGCTGCAGGTGATCCAGAGAAAAATAAAGGGTGTAAAGACAATATTAGAATACTATCAAACTATATAACTCCTCCTCATTTTTCTATTTAGTACTATTACTATTAATTTTGTACCACAATATCCCAGTTTTATGTTACAGACTGAGCTATTTTTGTCTCACACTTTATTTGTGGTAAATATTTGTTTTTTATACAACTAGTAATAACAGTTTAGGTAAATATAGATGATGACCATTAACCAATAATCATGGATGCTATATTTTGTAGGTTTAAGTAGGTAAGCCACTAGGTCCTCCTGTGATTTTTATGATTTTTACCAAAACAAATATTCTGTAGTTAAATAACTATATAAACACTTTTTTTCTTTTTTTTAACTCCATTTCATTAGACCTGCTTTATGTCAGTCACATTTAAAGGAGTGTCTGCATCATCCAAAAGTCCTTTATCTCCTGTCACATCTCGTACCTGTTCGGTCCAGCCAACTGATTCTGAGATGCTCATTTCGCTCCCTACTCAGATCGATAGGGCAATGATACGAGCTCCTTGATTGTAGCTGCTCAAATTAGTGTATGTCTGCCAGATGCAACAGTTGCATTTGTCAGCTCCCTCAGACACAAAGTGCTCGGGCTGTTTAACAATTCATGGGCCCTGATGGCAACATGCGATTCATCAGTACTCTGGATTCTGTTTGTTGGTGTAATTAGACGAAGTTGGAATCTAGTCTACTGCTACCATTAGGGACAAAAATGATGTTTTGCCATATCTATGTTAGACTTCTTTCTCACATTTTTTTTAGCATAATGAGAGGTTCTGTGTTCATATGAATATTTCAAAAGCAAACGGATGGCACGATGAAATATTTGTTATCAATTCATGAAGTTACATGGAGAACTGTACTTTTTGTACCAGCCTAGTGTTGGAGGACAGTTTTAGGAGAGGCAGAGCACATACAGAGCCTTTTGCATCATTCACTCATGAGACTAGAATAAAACAAAACAAAGAACATCTTTGCGTGGACCTGAATTCTATCTTTTCTTGTGACACTGACGAATGATTCTTGTTTCTGCTTTCATCACTAATCTGATCCATCACCTTTTTATAATCTGATATAGCCCAGTTCTGGTAGCCTAAGTCTACATTTTCCTACCAGAACAGAGGACTTTATTGTTTTAGCTCATCCTCTTGAAGCTCAAATCATTGATCTTTCAGACAACATATCATTTAGGTGTTGGTTGTAAGCAGTCATTCTTGACACCAATGGAGCATTTTGTTGCCCACAACATTCCCATTTATCTGATATTTTCTCCCTTCTAAACAATTTTCTATAAAACTAAGATCGTTTCTTTATGAAAGTGCCAGTAGATCTACAATTGCACAAACATACCAGACCTCATGACACCCACAACAAAAGATTTAAGTAACCTAAATCTACCTTCTTTCTATTTCAGACAACCAAAACATTTTAAACATAGATGTGCATTCTTTAATTTGCATTTGGCACATTTTATAAATGTTTTTGTTAAAAAGGAATGCAGAAGTAGCACTTAAGGCCAATGTTTGCGGAATGTACGTACTCTAAGGAACTGTAATGAAATATAACTAATATTTATAAAAATAAGCTAAGCTTAACATAATGTAACAATGGGTTAAGTTGTATTACTTGCTAATAATGTTATAGAGGGCATTATTTTTAAAGAATTCAAGCAACATAAAATGTGATGTAAAAAAAGTGCAAACTCAGTGAGCCAGTTTATGTTGCCAATAATTTTTAACACCACTCAACAAATAATATATGGTGTTCTTCAAAAACATATATTTTATAAGATTCTTCATCTGACTCACAAACATTATGTTCAATCATGCCACAACATGATTTATTGTCATGTCACAGATGGACGGAGATATGTATGTTGAATATGGTTAATCACACTTTGAAAGGAGGCAATAAGATGGAGAAAAGAGGGAGAAACTGAGACAAACAAATCAATATTCAATTAAAGTCAACGCTGAATTTGTGCATGCCACTGAGGAGGCAAGGAGCCTGCAGCAGCCAGAGATGATTACCAGAATCCAACCGACTGAACGTTACAGAAATGGACTCGCTGGCAGGAAAAAATACACCATACTTAAGGACTTTATCTTATTAACAAATCAATTTGTCACTTCAACCTCGCGGTTTATTGTGTTATGTTTTATAATTACTTTAGCTATTATTAATTACAGAGAAGAATCTGCAAACCCAGTGTTTACATGTACTTACCTACAATTTCAGCATGTAAAATGCTGTGTTTGCCTGCCCTTGGTGATTCTTAGAACCACTTAGCTCTTAATGGCTTAAAATGAGAATAATTGAAATCATTATAAAAGATTATTTTTAAAATTATTATTATTGACAGCTGCAAAAAAAAAAAAAAAAAATGCCTGACAGATGCCTTGTTGTACTTACCTTTTTAAAGAATGGCTTAAATTTTTCAAAGTAATGAGTAAGTAAGATTTTCCTAAGAGTAAAAAACTCTTAGACTTGCATAATGGATGGTAAAATTTACTGATTAGTGATTGATTCTGGACTTTTATGCATGTATGCCCTTGAGAATGCCAAGTCTGTGTTCCTGACCAAGTACTTGACCTGTTTCCTTTCTACTGACCATCTCTTTTGCCCAACCCTTTTGTTTAGACTCTGTGTTTCTCTACTTTTGGCTCCAAACCCAGCTTCCTTTACCAGTACTATGATTTCTGCCTCACATGTTCTGGGTTTGTTCTGTCCTTTCGACCCTAACTATTGCTGACTTGGACAATTCACCCCACTTCAGGGCTTTGGTTTGAATCAGGTCTGTTTTCTCTGCAACTTAGTTCAACCCACGTTTGTGGTTCAACAATACATATAGTAGAGGCTACATTTTAGAATGGATGTGGGATAAATTAAGTGTTTTGCAGTGTGCGTGTTTTGCAGTGTTGCTTAGGAGTCTGATTTGCATTCATGAACATTTCTGCAACATCAAACCACAATATACCTCCATTATTACTCAAACAGGTATCATACCTCTGCCTTTTCTCATCAAGAATTATTTATGCTCCTAAAATATCGAGAAAATAAGTTTCTCCCATGCTGCTCCACATCCCAATTAGACTAGAATGTATGTGAGCGGTTGCCAGGATCATAAGAACTTTAGGTGTCTGCATTGGCTGAGCTAAGCCAGTGGAGCTTCATCAGATAAAATGTGTTTAGCCATGTGTTCCATTGTGTCCACTTGGAATGACTATGGCTGCATCCTTGAAAAACTTTGTACAAGAAATATAAAAATGGAATAAGAAAGAAATTTAAACTGTAAAATAACTTTATAGTATTTTCTGCATTTAACCTTCACCATGTTTTATGTTTCTCAAGTGTGTTGTTTCAGGAGGTCTTTGCCAAGTAAAAAACAAAAATACCAAAACTGCATCAGTTCAGATAGAGTACATATACAGAACAAAATAAAAAAAAATAAAAAGGAATAAAAAACATTCTATTTATTCTAAAAGAAAATCAAACATTGTTCTAAATCTTAGTATTTTCTAAGAGGGTGAGTAGTAACGTGTTCAGGAATCTCTGATAGGTTTCAGTCTTGTAATGATCCTGAGAAAGCTTCTGACTAAGGGCTCTTGCTTTTTGAGAGTCTACAAGCTCAATTTCTTAACAGAATATATTTTATTTTGGTGTAACATGTTCTGGATGACACTATAGGTTTTTAAAAAGCACTTCTAGTATATTTCATTTGCTTTAAATGTGTGTATGGTTGAGCTAAAAGCTCTCTGGGTCTGGTCTGCATCCATAAGTTCAACACCTTCAATAAAACCTTCCCTATCTGACATAAATCTGTAATAAAGGATAATGGATCAGATAACAATCCTGGAATGCCAAAAGGATATTGATGAGCTGTACATGTTGGAATCCAATCATAAGATTTCCCAAAAGTTTTCTTATAACAGATGATGGTGTGTCTTGTTGCTCTTATATGGAAAGGCAATGGTTGGTAAGGTCAAACTGACATACATATAATATATTTAATCATAAACCCAAGAACAAATCAAAACAGAGAATCAGACAAAACAAGAAAAGCACACAAAATAAACAAAGTTGTGAGGTTTAAAACCTAATCTAACACTGTGCTGGAAATCAGCTGGTTTTCCTATTTTCAAGAGAAGAGATCCCAGCACATGCCATCAAATTACCTTGTTGAAATCTGTTTTAAAATTTAAGATCACTCAATCTAGGATTATGGATTTGCACAACTCAGTAAAAAATAATTTGATCTTTGCTTTTCGTATACAAACTAACACGGATGGTGCACATTGATATCTAAAAAAAAGCCTGCAAGTCTATTTCGTTTCTTTCAATTCTTTAATGATCACTTATCATTGTGTGCAGGGGTACAAGTGGCAGTACAGGACCAAAACTAAAAAATTACCTACAGCATAATTTTTCTTTAAAGAGTTTGTGATCCCACTTTTAAATCCTACTTCCATGCCCAAAATAACTGAGAGCATTTACTTTTTAAAGTCTTATTCTTCATACTTATTTTAGGATTTTCTATGATGTTTGGTTTTGAATGTACTAGCTAGTAAATATTCAAAACTCAAATTTTGTTTGAGGAAAAAGAAGTAAATATTGAGGCTATTCAAAGTACTGAAACCTTAAAAGCACTTGAAATAGGAACAGATCACTTCTTCTATAAAATAACTCAAATTGGTTTTAAAGAATGACCAGGTTTACAATCAAATAGAGGCCATTGTACTTATTCTCAGTAACCTTAAAAGTAGTGCATCACGCACAGGAAATACAATTTCTTTTCATAGAAAAATGCTAAAAACTACTACAATATAGTCCAAGCAGATGACTAACTTACTAGCGATTGCAATTGCACTCACACCCTCAATCCCCTTGTTCTAGAAAGAAACAAACAACTCCTTTCACCATTTTGACAAGGGAAAGGCTTATCAGATGAATCTCCACTACATTCTGCTGCAGGTAAACTAAAGCATAGAAGTAAGCTTTGAGCACATTTAAACACAAAGTAAGGGAAAGACAGCTGCTTTAATGTGAAGTGTCATCTGTTTGATCGAAAACAATAAAGCCCGGCTTGTAAGAGCCTCACATCATCTGCAACCATGTCAGAGTTTCATCATCATTCAATTTACAGGCTTTGTTAATATTTGAAGCGGCTGATTCTTCTAATGCTGGCTAACTCTTCAATATTTCACTAACACGTATCTGTACTAACATTAACGTATGTAATGAGAAAAAAACAACAACAATGAAGTGTATAGACTATTGTGGAACATAGAAGAACTGGATTATCCAGGGCACCATTTAGGCTAGAACTGCAACTGCGAATCAGCTTGCTACTTATTTCAGGGAAAAATTTGGCACTGCTCAAGTTTTAAGGATGGAAAGCAAAGTGTAAAATGGGAATAGTATTCTGTCGACTCTTGCTTATTAATGGTTCAGTATTTTCAAATTCACCTGTTTATGGGTTTTTCTGCGGAACATAAATCCAACATGTGAAAAATCTTATATTTTTTAAAATGGCTCAAAAGATGATGCTAGAGAAACACCTAAAGCAGAATGCTACTTGACTTGCTATTGACCAGTATTTGCAAAACAGCAAATCGAGGCGAGTCATGCTTTTAACTGATAAGCTGCACCCCATGGGAGGAGATGTGAAACACTGTAGACATAAGCTTCTGTACTTGTGCTAAGATGGTTTTCACTTTGTGCATTAAAGTATATTATGAAATGTTGGATTTTTGACTATTTAAATGTGCATACTTTAGCAAAGAGTGTCTTAAGTATTTAAAGGTTTTAGCTCCGTGCATGCTGGCTGTGATCCATAAACCTCAGTATACATTGGTGTATATTGTGCTGTAGAATTCAAAATAAGTTTATTTTAAATGTGTAGGGTTAAGCATTATAAAAATCAAGCAAGAATTCAAGGCCATGTTTTTTGGGGGGGTTTTGTTCTGTACATGTATAAATCTTTTTTGGCCTTGCTAGGGTTTTAATAATGTGGCCAAATATCTATTCATGACCAATACATTAAAAATAAATAACACAACTTATAATTTTTAAGCTGACCTTGTATTAAGCGATATAAAACCATCAAATTAAATCAAATCTATTTATCCCAAAGGGGAATTAAATTGCTGAAAGTTTGCAGTTTTTGTACAGCACATGGTCCATCATTAAGATTTCACAATGACCTACTGATTAAGAATAACCTACTTTTAAGAAAACAGAAATATATAAAGTGACTATTGCAGTCAGACATAGCTACCACAAGGTAGAGCTAAAGAAAGCATTCTTTCCTTCTCATTCTCTTTATAGGTGCATTTATACCTACAAAGATTCACCGGCAGTGTTTTAATATGCATAGGTGTCTGCACCAGGTCTTCCCAGGAGAAAATGAAAACTGGGACACAGTCATGTTTCCTGTTACACATATAGACAACAACTTCTGTAAAGTAGGAACTGACTTAGAATGAACATCTTTCTTCTGATATGAGTAAAACAAGGGAATGTTCATGGGCCTTTACACAGTAAAAGTAATACATTTCCTATATAATTTTTTTCAATCAACCCATTAAACTTGGCTCAGTTTAGGGTCATTTGAAATAATACAGATAGGACAAAAGCAAACATTTAGCTGTGAATGAACATTATGGATTATGCCTAAAGAAGACAATTTGTTGGTACAATAACTTTACAATGGCGTACCACAGACTAAATCAAAATCCTTGAAACCACATGCATTGATTATTGCTAAACAAGGCGAACTATCTGTAAGTTAAAATGTATCCTGGTGGGTATTTCTTTTGACCTTCTACAAGGCTGCTTCTTACTTTCCCTGGTCATATTGACAGAAGATTGAATTGCCTCCACAAGATTGCCTCCATACTCATCGACGGCAGTTTGCTGTGTTCTTCTGCTTTTTTATATACTGTGTCGTACATTGTCGCTCTAAATCTCACATGCTGTGCCACCCCAGACCTTAAAATGTAGAGGCTTTGAATGTTGGATCCAGCAAAGTTAGACACTTCTCAAACTTTAAAAGAGTCTTTGCCTTTCTCTGCTCTGCCTTTTATTGGTTATCATAGAATGGTGAATTAATTTTGCTTCCTAATGTTTTTCTGCTGAGTTTTAGTTACAAACCAGCGGAGAGAAGGGTCACCACCTGCTACTGGAATTGGCTGTAAACGATGTGCCAACAAGGGGAAGCATATCTTTATACAGATTTAATCTCTAATCTGCTTTTATTAACCCTGTATATGAAAGGTGGGGCTTTAAGCTTGATTACTGTTTCTACGTTTGAAGGTCTTATTTCATACTGAAAAAAAGAAGCACCTTAGCTTCCTGGTTGTGTTGACCGACACAGACATCAGGATACTTAGTAGGAATATACATCTTCAGGTCTCAGGAAAAACATCGTCAGACATGACAAAAAGTAAACTAAGGCGTCAGAAAAAAACACCCTCAGGCATCACACCATAGACAAAAAAAACTTTAAGACCTCAGACTAAACGGCTTTAGACTAAATCGTCACAGGAAAAAAAAAAGGCATCCTGCTAAAAGCTCTCTGCAGAAAGTCTCCTGTAGGTGACAGCATTTGGTGTGTCCGAATCCACAGGCGGCATCCTTGGGACGACAAATAAGTCCTTCTTTTCCCTGAAAGGGTCCTGTGTATCCTTCATGGCCAACCATATCCCATAATTCATTGTGGTTTAAGCCATTGCTGGTCTGAAACCAGCAATGGCGATAGAGATCTGAAAAATAGATACATTTTACATACTTGCAATTACATAAATAGTAAGTTTTCCAGGGTTTTTATCCGGAGAATAATCACAACAATTTTGCTGAGAATAAAGTTAAGCTTCTAAATTAAATTGTTCATTTATTTATAATGTTCTACCAAGGAGCTGGAGAGAAGATTTGAAAATGTTGAACATAATGATGAACATAATGATCAAATTAAAAGAGTATTATTTTGTACAGCCTTCCAACCAGAAGGGGTTGAACGATGCACTTTGTAATCTTTTATTCTATCAAACATAATTTAGTTGGACTATTCTTGGAATAGAAACAATGATTAATTTTATATTTTAATTTAATCTCTACAAAGTAGGTGTGCACAGTGGGAGCTTGAATCGCTGCCTTACAAAGTGCTGTGATTAAAAGCTCAAGATGGAGTTTGATGAGTGTAGGATGAGTCTGTGTGGGTTATCGTCAGTTCCAATGTGAACTTCTCCCAACACTTTTAGAACCAGTTGTACCTTCATAGTGCATAAGATAATCTTGATGCCCCTTATTGCTATTGTTGCAAGCTTGATTGTTTTAGTTTTTTTTTGTTCGTTTTGCTTTTACTGGTTTGTAAAACTCTAGCTTGCAGATGACAAATCCTTTAAATTGGAACCAAGACTAAAACATGTTTAATACCTGCTTAAGATTATTTTAAGGTACTTATTATTGAATACAACTGTATATTTTAATATGTATCTGTCTGTTGGGATAACTTTTTTTTCCATCTCACAGATGGTAAAAGGTTAATCTTTTCCTCTTTCTGACGTCTTTTCATGAAGTTTGGCTCCTTGTAGCATCAGAGACATCTTACGTTTGTGCTCCTTACTATTTTAATCAAGGAATCAATAAAATTCCTTGATTCCTTGATTGATTTAACTTGCTGGACAGGAAAGAGGATTTAAAACCCGGGAAGCCAATGTACGAGTACCCGTGGACTTTGCTTGTTTGAAGCCCTGAGATGACAGCCTTACCATCAGAGACCAAACAAGGCTGCTGCAAGCCATGTCTTTTATAGCTCTGCAACGGCGGACATCAGATCCACTCCCGGACATCCTGTTGTGTGCATCGGCTTTCCTTGCACTTCTAGAATTTGTTTTTCTGTGTGTCCCCATTTTGGAACCTGGCATAGGATACAACTGACTCCCGAGGTTGGTCACTTTACAGTGAGACTGGCTGAAAACCGGGTCTGGGTAAAGGCTAGAGGTTAAAAGAACAGTATAAATGCAGATGCATGCTGCTCTTATGTTGGTTGATACTGTCAAACCTGCGGTTTATTTAAGGAAACTGCTGCTTCCCTGTTATGCTGTATAGAGTGTGTAACTCCTGTGGAGTTTGTTGAACAGGCCAGTATGAGCAGTAATTGATCTGCAACATTTTAATCGCAATTTCCTCATTATTTTTCCTCTTTTAAATATGTACACACACACACACCCATAGACACATACGTCCTCTGAGCTTTGCTGGAGTGCATCATTTATTTGCTATGTGGCTATATCAGGCACATGGTTCACGCTCTGTGGCCATTGTCTAACTGGAAAGCTAACTTAGGGCCATATGGTTTTGGCAAACTAGTCGCAACGCTCACTGGAACGCGTGGTATTTTATGACTCCTTGTCTCCCCAAACAGCTCCCTTAGGCAGGTTTACAGTTACAATGTGACTCCCTGGTGTTGTTTTTATCAGCTGACCAAGGTCAGTGTCTCTCACTTATATTATTAACATGAACCATGCATGAGTGACTGAACATGCCTGGGTAAATTGTTCTTGAATCTCAGGTGGTAACCCTTTACTGATAATAAACTTTTATTTTTTATTTCTTTAACCCTAACCGCTGCAAAACACCACACTATTTAAAACCACACCCTCTGTCCTTAAAAATTGGCATTATGTTCTCAGAATTCCAAGCTTCGCTTTTTAACTCCAAGTAATAACATGTTAATTACAGTCAAACAACAAAGTTACAATTTTATCAGCCCAAAGAAAATGTCTTTACAACTTGAGTTTTTTCTCCCTGAGTGGAGTTGCAGCATGCAAGCTGGTGTATTATGTTAAATTTTAAATAATAGAGGGTGGTCATTAGAGTTGATGGAAATGGAGCTCAAGGGTAACTTAGAATTTGTGTGTATCTCTACTAAAACAACTTTCAATCTTGTAAGTCAGGTTAGTTGTAAGAGATATGTTAGGACTACAATTAATATTTTTAAGCTTATGTGATTTATCCATTGCTGCACGGCGGTAGGTTTGCATATGAAATGTAGGGACAAGTCACTACCAATATTTTGGAATGACAAAATATTCCCTACCGATATTTAGAATTTTATTTTTATATAACTGAATAGGGCTGGGGGATGTATTGAATATACGTGCAATCAACTGATGATTGTTAAAATTTGTTTTATTACAAAATAGTGTTTTGCCTGTATAATTAACCTTGAGTTTTGTTTCTTCACCCCACCCAACCTGAAAAAAACTTTGTGTGACTCTCAGCACGGCACATGCGCAAAGACACCGTGAGCAAGGAAAAATATGGTGACAGCTGGGGATGGCAAAGTTAGATAGAGTGCCATGGACTAGTTCCAAAGAGAAACAACATAAAATCGCTAATCTTGTGGTGGTTTAGATTTCATATGAAGGATTTTGAACAAAATACGGCAATTTGAAAAATGGGTAGTGGAATTGGTATTGTCCAAAAGCTGAGACCAAACCTACACCCTTGCATTCCGGGATCTGTGAACTACAATGGGAGGTCATAAACCTAGCAAAAAATTATAGCATTTTAAATTATAGCTTGAGGGAATGTTGAGCCCTTTAGCTAAGGGGCTGGTTGAGTCAATTGACATACCAATTACTAATGCCGCAGGGCTTGAGTCATTTTCGCTAACTGATAGTGTTGCCTTTCCAAGGCAGCCAGGGTATGAATGTCTGTTAGAAATACCATTCACAAAGGTGATTGCAAAAAAAACAACAACATTATTGAAAGCATATAGAAACAACCTGGTTATGGTAATCAGTTATGGAACCTGGTTATGGAACCTTCACATTCATAGAAAAATATTAAGGATTCTTCCTGAGATATAATGTAATTACAAAACTCCCCAAACCTCACAGCAAGGAGGTCCCATCACTTTGTTTTTACCTGCAACATTGATAAGTGGAATATTGTGTAAAAGTGGGAGACTGATGGACCAAAGGAGACAAGGGAATTTTAATAATGTTCGAGACAAGAGGATATAGAGAGGAAAAAAGATAAATGAGAAGATGGGAGTTTCGGTTCAGATTTTTCAAATACGTTATGTTTCTAAAATTTATTCTACTTTTAGAAATGAAAAGTGGTTCTAGAACAACGATCCAGTCCTAACAGACATGTATACATCCGCCTGTTTCAAGTGATGCACCTTTAATATGTGCAGATACAGTACATAAGGTAGCAAACAAAAAACAAACTAAAAAACTAATTGCTCATCTTACTCAAGTCTGGCAAATCTATGGAAATAGTTAATATATCTATTCAGTTCAAATACTGTCTCATTGTTTGTTTGTTTGTTTAAAAAAAATGGTTTAAAGGCATAGTAATCATATGTAAACCTTCGGGTTTGAAGTCAGAAAGGTATGTAAAAAATATTTTGGCAATTAGTAATCAGGAAAATAACAGACCTAAAACAGGACACGATTCATTTTAGCTACACATTGCTTAAAAGGGTAATCATGAATGAATAAGGAAAACGTTGAATTTTATATATAAGAAGGCGAGTGTTCCTTTAATGGAGGGTGAAAAATCCCACCTGGACAATTTAAAAACTTGAGTAAAAATGAAAAAACGTGAAAAGCTAATTCCTCCTGATTTGGCAGCAATTCTTTAGCAATTTTCTTCTCAATTCCAAATACTTAGTTGACCTTTCTCTCCTAACCACCAGGTCTCTGTCATTTGTACAGCATAATAATCATTTATCCTTCCACAAAGCTAATGAGGATGGATCAAAGTCTCATAATTATAGGCCACAGAGCCAGGGTGGGCGGGACAGGATGAACATGTGCCAGCCTTGTGTTAATTGTGTTAGAAAACAGAGTAAAGTTCTTGTAATGAGATTACAGTTGTGCTGAGAAACTGCATTTTTCATGTTCATGATATGCTTTCCAACACAGCCTAGAAGGTAGGCAAAAGCAATAAAATTAAAACTGGTAACAGCATGTTGTGCTGTTGGTACAAACGCAGCTAGCGTTCTCCCTGAGCACCGGCTCCGTTGCACTTGCATCCAGTTGAATTTAAAATAGATTACAAAATGTTGCGGTTTGTTTTTAAAGCTTCTAATGGCCTAGGCACCCAAGGATTTGACTGAGCTCCTTCATATCCACACCCCTGCCAGTACACTTAGATCCACTATTTAGCTGCTACTGGTCAGCGTCACAACAAAACAAAAATTGACCAAGGCTTTGTGGCTGCATCCCAAGGACGGTACATAACCTGGCCTTGCACATCATGTTAATCAAGAATAAGTGTATACTTGGCAGGACATTTTGATTTACTTTATATTATTTGTTATTATATTTTTACCTTTTTCTCTTATCATCCATGCTGTTTTAACCTGCATAGCACTTTAATTATTATATTTTTTAAATATACTCTATAAGTAAAGTTTGAGGTTAGTTAATTTAGACATTAAATACACAAGAATAATTAAAGGTACTAAACATTAAAGGGAATGCATTGGTAGCTCTGAATGCACATGTGGAAATTTTTTTTTTAATGTTCATCCATCCATTCTTACATGCTCAATTAGGAAGAAAAAAGGCTCTTCCTTTTACAAGATTACAAGATTAATGTCTAAACCAGGGGTCTCCAAACTCAGACCCTGATGTTGAGTATACTCAAATGTTTAGATGTGTCCCTGGTAAAACATATGTGAATCATCGCCCCCAGTCTGCCGTACAATTCTACAGAGACCTGCTAATGACCCGGTTTTTGAAGCAGACACACATCAAAAAGTTGCTGTACACCATTCTTCCAGGCATAGATTTTAAGATTCCTTATCAAAACATAGTACAAAAAAACAAAAACTTTTTATTTGAATTTGTTAATTCCAATTGCAATCCCCACACTAAAGAGGTTATTTGCTTTCTGGTGGTACAATTCCAACACTTATATGTATCTGCTAAAGGATTTACTGCTCTAGTTACAATAATCATGAAATTGGAGCAACAATGAGACGTTTGGAGTCATTTCAGGGCAATGTTTGCATAATAAGATTTGCTTTACCTTAGTACACCCCTCATACACTAGAATACTCACCCTGTGTTTGATTTATGTGCACTCACTTGGCAAACTGCCTCTTGAATAGTAAAGTAAGTAAAAGTAAAATCTTGCTGTATGTTTAAGGTTTTTGTCACTATCAATCTCACTAATTTAGAAATAGGTTATGTTTTAAATTGTTTTAAAAAAGTGTCTAAGAGTTAATTTTATTTCTGTCACACAGTGTATTTTTGTGTTCATTACTCTCTATTACACAGGAGAACATCAAGTTTGCCCTGATATGGAAATTTATTTACATCCTGCTTACTACAAAATGAGCAATGTTATATGATCTTAGCATCTAATAAAACATAATAATAATGAAAAAGCATTTCAAAATATTTGACAAAATGGGTTTTTATTTTATTCTTTTCTAAATAAATTACCCCCTTTATACATGTTCTGGTGATCAACTGGTGAATGAGACCTGGCATTTTTTTTTTCTTACAAACAATAGGATTGATCAGGAGGCTGACTTTTGTCATCCTGCAGCTCCTTATTCATTGGATGAAGAGTAGAGCAGATTAGTTTGCAATCTGCAGCAATGCTCAAGCAGGAATCCTGTATTTGTTGTGCTGTGTTTTTATTAAATACTTGGTGTTAACAACTTAACCTGTAGGCTTGGTAAAAATGCATCTGTTACATATAATAAATAACTGAAAGTCAGAAGAACTTGTGGTTAGCTACCCACTTGCCAACACACAACTGAGGTGTTCTGCACATACAAAATAAATCAAAATAGGGATAAATAATAAACAATAACTGAAGTGTTGTCATCATACCATTGTATTCTCTATGAGGTGGTGGAAAATAGACAATTTATGTGTCTCTTTGATACCCTTTGGTGATGTTGAAGTCCTCCAAGATTTCCCCGGATTCAGATCTCAGAGACAGAAGATTTATGTATTAGGCGGTCTGCAATCGTTAAACAAGCATCAATAATCAATGTCCATTCTTTAGTACTTTTCACCACACCTTTTGCAAAAGGGAGAGCTGAGCACCGCTCCTCACGGGTACCAAACTCGACTCTGGGCTCTCCCCAGCAACAGGCTGTTTTTATTCAACAGTGGGGCATATACAGAATCACACAATCATTCACAAGCTGTTTATCAGTGCTTAGCTAGGCATGTGTATCTTCCTAGAAAGAGTTGTTAATCTACCCGAGAGAGAGTTTCCTGTTTCGGTTCCTTGTCCTTTACGACCTTCAGTTGAAGTCGCTGGGTCACTTCTGCACAAAACTCTCATTCAGCTTAACCTTAGATCATACTTTCCAAGTTATAGTTAAGCAATTGATTATAATATATGCATGTATTCAAAGTTGTAATTGTCTTAAAGATACTAATAAACACAGCAATGAAAGATAATTCAAACATAATTTCCACAATTATCTGATTGTTTTGGTTTTATCTCTAAAGCCACTTCTTGTCATATAAGTCACTTTTATGCATTGCCTCATTAAGGCACAGAAAAAGCACACCTATTGAAAGAACTAGATCTAAGGAAAAAAAGCTAGGGTTAGGCTAACCCTAGCTCTGACAACTTACTGAAGCATTTGTATTTCGATGGCTCTTTTTCAAACATGGTCTTCTTTGTTTTTGTATCTATGCTTTTGTTTCTTTCATTCTTTTTGGAACCAATTTCATCAGCAAGAACCCTCCTTTTTCTTTTTCTGAGGATGACTACGCTAATCTCCTTCAGAAACTCAACATGCTGGAAACCAAAATCCAACGACTAGAGGTAAATGTGGAAATAAATGGTGGTAATGATACAACTTTACCTCTTACTGGACATGATGCTGCTACCCGTCAGCTAATCAGCAAGGGCAACGACAACCAGAAACAAGAGGGTGTTGTTTTGAATAACAGGACAAGTAATGTCTGGAATTTGCGCGGCACTAAACCGAAGAGTAAGTCATCTCAGAGGAAGAAGATCGAACCTCCTCGACTGCAGTTGTTTGCAGGACACAGATTTGCAGGTCAGCTTTCAGTGGAAAACCAAATATGAAGCTTCCTCCTCCTCGAACAACTGTCCCACTTCAGAAAAAATTTGCACCGCTATAGAAATCTAGTTCTCAACTTGATCACCAGGATGAAGTCTCTTCACACAGCAACGTAAACCGAAAAAGCAAATCAGAAAGTAAAAGGCTAAGAGGGAAGCTAATGCCTGGTCCTGAGACTCTGATTGTTGGTGATGCTGCGGTGAAGGATGTAAGATATGTGTGTGGGAAATGTACAAAAATACTGTACTTTCCAAAGGACATGGTATCAGATGTGAGAGACAATATTGTGCAAATTCTGGCTGAACATCCAACTGCTAAGAACCTTGTTCTACACCTGGGATCTAACAACACTGTGAAACAGAGGTCTGAGGTACTGAAACAGGACTTCAAGAAGCTATTGGATACAGTTAATAATTTGGAAATTCTGAGCCCATTGATTTCATTTCTCTTTTTCTGAATGATGAATTGACATTTTCCAATTTGGCCGCCACCTGTTGATGTCACAATAATCTAAATACATGAAAATCTACTTCTATCCCAAATTTAGGTTCATACTGAAGATATTTCTCATTGACAGTACACCTTTTTCTCAAACAACTTCAAAGTTGCAGCCTTTTGACACCTTGATATCAAAGTTTAACATTTTCCAATATGGTCGCCACCTTGTGAAGCATAATATGCAAAGTAGGCTAACATTTTCATTTCCATGACAGACTTCAAGTCATGCTGAACAATTTTCTCATTGACAGTATTAATTTATCTCAAACCACAATCTTGATATCAAAATTGTATATTTTCTTGTAAAAATTCTGGCGCCTAAAGGGTTAAATGTGGGTGCTGTGGACATCACTTTGTCTGATTATTTTTGTGTTTTCTTTGACCTTTCTTTTACACCCAAGCCACCAACTGGCCCTACAGTTACTCAGGGAAGACTTATTGATGACAACACAGGGATACAGTTTTTGAAAATGTTTAGGTTTGAAAATGCTCTGTGTTCTAATGTTGATATGTTGAACTCTTACTCATCAAGTGTGTTGAAGGGTAATGATGCCATTGCTCCTGTCAAGGTTAAAATTGTTAAAAGTATGCAAAAGGCACCATGGAGAAAAGAGGTCTCAGTCAGGGCACAGAAAAGGGAGTGCCGGAGAGACGAACAGAAATACTGTAAGTCAAAGCTCCAGGTTAATTTTGAAACCGACAAAGAAAAGTTGTGTGTGTTCAACCAGGCTTTGCGAAGTACAAGAGAGAGCTATTTTTCAGAAATCATCAAAAACTGCAGAAACAACTCTCTTGTCTGTCAGGGAACGGTAAATACGATTCGAGCAGAGGTGGATGCGTGAAAGGAATACTGATTTATTGTAAGATATGAATAATGAACTGAACATTAACAGAGACAAAGTAATACGGAACTGATTGGGGCTGACGTGAAAACAAAACTAGAAAGTAAACAAACGGATTGACTAAAGCTGAACACAGGAACTATGGAGCGTGAAAGAACTAAACAATATAAAATAAAAATAAAAAACTAATAACAACCACGAGGGGAACCAGAGGCAACAAAGAGCTAAACTCTTGAGGAAATAAACAACAAAATATAAAACCATTAAGGAAATAACTTAAAATGGAATGGAGGAGGAGGATGATGGAGAGGGAGAGAGAAAGAGCGAGATTTTATTTTATTTTTTTTGATTTTACAAAAATACTTTATTTACAATTATTTACGACAAACACAACTCCTCAAATAAACCAAAAATTAACAAAGCCAAGTCAATTTAAAAGAAATTGTGCAAAAACCAGGTTGTCATCAACAACAGTACAGAGAACATTTTTGTAACACCAAAGATTTTTGAAAACCTGTAAATCGTTCATACATTTTAAAAACCTGAATTCCAGCCTCAGTCTGCATCTGACGTTGCAGCGCCACACTGAGGCCGCATCGTCACCTGCTGTATTTTCTATGCGATTTTTCCTAGAAATATATATTGCAAGTTTGCTTCACCCAAGATAAAATTAAGGAGTTTCCATTTCTCTTGATTTGTTTTCTTGTAGCCCATACCATAAATAAATTCCCTGAGACCAAATGACTTGTTAAAAAGTTTAAAAACATCTGTTAAAACATTAAAAAACACTGTCAATCTACTACATTCGCTAAAAAAATGGAACACTGTTTCACGAATGGGAAAAAAAAGGCACTGACTTGACACATTTGAATTAAAAGCAGAAATAAAAGCGTTAGAGGCGATGGCACCGTGAATTATTCTCCACTGGAGATCGCCAGTCCTCGTCATCAGGGGGGGGCTTGTACAAGACCCGCCACCCAGGAGTAACGCCACCTCCTCCCAGCCTTTGAGTCCACATAGTGGGGGCTCTGTCACAAAGACCCCTTCTGTTTAAAACTTTGACAGAGTTCTGGTACATCTTTTTCTTGTCAGCTGTATTAAAACGTATCTTTTCAGGCTGTTGGAGAAGGGGCCCACTGAACTCCCCGAACCGAGGACTCACGTAAACTTCTGGGAAGGGGTCACTGTCGTCGGGTTCTTCACCATTTGCGTAGTCTTTTAGAAGATTCTTCTCTACTGCAGTCAGCCTCTGCCTCCAGAGCTCCAGGGTCCTCTCCACCAGCCTGGTAGACCTGAAGTCCAGAAAAGAGCCCAAAGCTCTAGAGTCCGTCAGCTCCGGCCTTGCGACGTCCACCAGCTGTTTGAGCTCTATCTTTTTTTTTTTTACAGAGCGCCATCAGTAACCCAGGCGTGGCATCGCTGGAGACGTCTAGCCTGGCTCCGTGGACTAGCGGCTCTTTAAGCAGCCAGAACAGAGAGTCAGAGTTTTTTCTTTCAACACATTTAAAAAGCGCCCAAGACTTGAAAACACTCTGATAAAAAGGAGGCACCCCATTAACTCTTAAAAGATTAGAATCAATTAAAAACAGTGCAGCATCCAGTCCCCAGTTACTCACGCGTCTGAAGATACAGCTGGCTATTCCTCTTCACACCAGATATTCAGGACCTGTTAAAAATCTCTGAATAAAATGCAACCTGAAAGTAACAGTCCTACTGGCCAAGTGAATGAGGCCCTGTCCCCCCTCCTCTCTGGGTAAAAACAAAACCCTCTGTGGTACCCAATGTAGACCGTTCCAAATAAATTTACGATCTGCGTTTGTATCCGGTAATCATGTGGGAGGATCCACACAGGCCAGGCGATGCCATAAAATTGATGCCACGAGGTTATTCAGCACAAGCACCCTCCCCCTGTACGACATTTGGGGAAGCAGCCATTTCCATTTCTTAAGTTTTCCCTCTAGCCTTTCGATGATGTCTTCCCAGTTTCTTTTTTCTACTGCTTTGTTCCCCAGGAAGACACCGAGGTATTTCAGACTGTCGGTTTTCCATTGTAACCTCTGGGGGAGAATCGGGAGAGAGTCACTCCATTTTCCGACCGCATGAGCTTCACTCTTCTCCCAGTTCACTTTAGCTGCAGATAAAACATTAAAAGATTCTGTCAGATTTAATAAAACGTCAACGTCTGTTTGATCGTTGACCAAGACTATGACGTCATCTGCGTAGGCGGACAACACGATTTTTTTAGTAAAACCAGGAATTAAAAAACCACTGATGCTTGTGCGAATTTTATGGAGGAGAGGTTCCAAGGAGACTGCGTAGAGCATTCCGGACAAGGCACAACCCTGTCGGATGCCTCTACTCACCCCGAAAGGAGCACACAGGCTGCCGTTAAACTTGAGCATACTCTCAATGTCACTGTAAAGCAGCTGGATCATGGCGACAAATCTAGTGCTGAACCCAAACCTCTCTAACGTTTTCCAGAGGAACTTGTGTTCAACACGATCAAACGCCTTTTCCTGGTCTAGCGAAATGAGACCAGTTTTGATACCCAATGAGTTGGAAGCCTCCAAAACATCCCGAATCAGGTAGACATTGTCTACCATGGACCTGCCAGGCACACAGTAGGTCTGATCACGATGGACGACCTCCTCCATAGCCTCCCTCAGCCTGTTTGCCAAAGCTTTGGAAAGAATTTTGTAATCCGTACACAACAGGGATACAGGACGGCAGTTTTTTATGTTCTACAAATTTCCTTTTTTTCGGCAGGAGGGCTACGACGGCCCTCCGGCAGGACAGTGGTAGGAAACCCGAAGCCAAGCTTTCGTTAAACACCTCCAAAAGGTCAGGTGCCAGAGTACTCCAGAAAGCTTTATAAAATTCGACAGTCAGATCGTCGATGCCTGGAGCCCTCCGTCCCTGCATGCTCTGCAGGGCGGCATGCAGCTCCTCCAACTCCAACGGTCGACACAACTCAGAGTTGGTCTCCGCACAGACCAGAGGTAGATCACCACAGAACCCCTCCAACAGTGTGTCGTTCTCTATGAACTCACTATTATAGAGAAATCTATAAAAACCCACCGCTCGCTCTCTGATCTGGCTAGGCTCCGTGAGCTCCAGCCCTGTATCGGAAAACAAAGAGTGGATTACTTTTTTCTGTCCTCGCTTTTTCTCCAGGCCAAAGGAGAAGCTAGTTGGAGCATCCATTTCCGTGATGTTCTGAATTCGGGATCGGACCAGCGCGCCTTGTACTTTGGTATCTAGCAGGTTAAACAAGATCTTCTTTTTGGGTTTGAGGTTTTCAATATGACCTCGATTTCCCGTGGAACTGCTAATTGTCTCTAGTTCCACAATTTCAGTCTTCAGCTCTATTATAGATCGATAGGTGCTTTGCGTGACATTGAGAGTATATTGCTGACACAACAGCCTAATCTCAGTCTTACCATCGTCCCACCAATGCTTAAGACACTCAAAGTCAGGTTTGCTGCTTCTAAAAATTGTCCAAAAATAATTTAAAACAACTCTAAAACCCCTGTCATTTGTTAAAGCTGAATTAAATTGCCAATACGCACTCCTAAATAAAATATTCTTTAAAACAACATGACATAAAACCAAAGAATGATCAGTAAAACCAACAGGTATTTTTTTATAACTCTTAACGGCGTTAAATCGATATTTAAAACAATAAAAACGATCAAGCCTAGCTAGAGAGATCTTACCATCACTCAGGACGGGACCAGGTGTACTGTAGGCAGTCCGTGTGCATCCTTTGCCACACATCCACCAGGCCGTGAGAAAAAAACTGCTGTTTCAGGGCCTGTTGGGAGGCTGGATGAGGCTCTGCATGGTTACGATCTAAAATTTCACATTCTGTGCAATTAAAATCCCCACCCAGGAATAAAAAATCCTCTGAACCACAGGAATTTAAATCATTATTCATTTTAGTGAAAAAACTCTTCCTCTCTGCACCATTTGTTGGAGCATAAATGTTCATAAAAACCAAAGTGTGCTGGTCAAATTTAGCTGTTACAAGAAGACATCTCCCTTTGACAATGTGTTTTATCTCCATAGATGATGGAGTAAAAGCTCTGGAGAACAGAAACCCCACTCCTCCACTCTGGGAGTTAAGATGGCTTAAAACCACCTGCCCTTCCCACTCCTTACTCCAGTCTGCCTCATTTATGTCATCACTGTGTATTTCTTGGAGGAAAGAAACATCCACATGTTTAATTAGTACAGTGTCAAAAATCAGTGCCCTTTTGCTAGCAGCTCTAGCTCCATTTACATTTAACGTCCCCACTTTAAAACAATCCATTAATAATTCAGTGTTAAAATAAAAAACAATCAAAATAAAAGGGAAAAAAGGCCCAGATTTAAAAAACTGCCATTTAAAAAACAAGCTGCTTTCGGACTTAAATAATCTGTTTTCTCAATCTGTATACTTCTTGGTCAGTAAAATCC
Organism: Orestias chungarensis; assembly: GCA_032876305.1. Lineage (NCBI taxonomy): Eukaryota > Metazoa > Chordata > Actinopteri > Cyprinodontiformes > Cyprinodontidae > Orestias > Orestias chungarensis. The sequence goes on from JAVLVB010000391.1 coordinate 391,365, forward strand.
GAAATAGCTCTGTTAATATAATGTTTAGCTGAATTGTAAAAATTGAGCTTGCTTGGAAAATGCTGCTCAATATGCACACCCTTCATGCCTTTGGTTTGCCGTGGAAAAGTTTTGAACATTTGTGCAGGATAAAGTTCATTTTCTTGACTGACAGTTATCTGACTGAGGGACATCTCACTGCAGTCAGACACACAGCTTTCACTGTCATTGCTGTAAGCATCGCTCAGCTGAGCCCCCATCCTACCAGCTTTACAGCCCTCCACCAAAGCAGTCACATTTTTGCTCTTATTTGATTTCGATGCAGAAGCAGAACCCAGCCCAGATTCGCATGTCTCCATGGTCTCATCCCCAGCAGCTGAAGCCCCTACACAAGCTGCTTCGTCTGTCTCACCCAACACTGGAATCATTTCTGTTAACTCACTTACGTCGTTCTTTGTTTGATCAGTTTTACTTATCCCACTTTTAACTCCACTCGCCTCACCAGCATCCTCCTCCCTTTCACCACACCCCCGACCTGTTTCCTTCACCTCTCCGATAACCCCACTCACCACCTCCCCCGTGTCACTCCCCTCACCTGTCTCACTAGTTTTTCCAGGATTCACTGTCTCACCTGTCCCCTCATCCAGCTCTCGTCTGTCTCCCTCTCACTACTCGTCTCCTTGTCACTGTTTGTCCTCCACACTGCTCTCACCCACCGCTCCTTCCGAGCAGGAGATGTGTTGAGCGCCATCTCGTCCCACAACACCGGGAACTTCTCCCTGCGCAGCGGGGGCGGGTTGCGCTGCAAGGTCGGGCTGGCCAGCGACCGCAGCTCCCTCCG
>JAVLVB010000391.1:392284-415416 GCA_032876305.1 Orestias chungarensis
GGAAACAGCAGGAGGTGGAGCTGAGACACGGAGGTAAACAGACGATCCAGCGGAGAGTGAATGAGTTCACCAGGCTTAAATACTGAGCAGCAGGAGGTGGAGTGGTGGAGATGATTGGATGATTACAAACACATGTGAGTGATAATGATGAGGGAAAACACAGAGAGAAGGAGGGACAGAGCAGGGGGAACTAGAGAACACAGAAAAGAACAAAACCCAAGACTAAACCAAACTAGAAAAAAACATAAAGAAAACAATAACTAATGTCAAGTTTGTTATGTTTGAATTACTGTGCAATCCCCACTTAAAAAAGGATAATCTCTACTGTGGAACATAACTGGATTTCACTCAAGGAGTCTTAATTTTAGTCAGCCCTCTATTTTTATATGATCCTCATCATGATTTTGGTCTCCAAACCACATAGGTAAAAAACCTCAAAAGAGACAGAAACACATCTAATTACATTGTGAAACTAACAAGGGGAATTTTACACCCCTTTAAACCATTTAATCCTAAAGTATACTAAACAGCAAATATCCCACAGCAAAATTAAATACCAACAAATAAATTAATACATTTATCAACATTTACTTTTATAGTCAAATATTCTGAACAGTTATTTTTCTTCTTTAATCTCATCCTCTTCCACCTTATGCTTCAACCAATAAGCCCCAAGTGTATTTATTTTATTTTATTTTTTTAATACTAAACTATCAAACAGTCAATCAGAGTCCATGTGAATAAGCAACAGTATTGTCAGCTTACTGGCTGTCTTTCACAGTTTGTAGAAACGTTTGCACAGTTTTCAATTTTCATGCTACCAGCACTGTCTGCCTCAATTGCTGTGTCACTTCCTCAAACAGGAGTGACAGGTAAGTCACACTAAAAGTACCTGTGCTCTGATTGCCAGGAGATTGAGTCCACCTGATTCTCATCACCAACAAGCAGAGCAGAAAGATGCAGAAGAGGGGTTTGGAAGAGGGGAATGGCTTGCTGGCAGTTCATCGGAACAACTATTAATATAAATAATGATAATTATGATAAAACAAGACCAATCTAGAAAACTGAACGAAACCAAAAACACAGATCATGACAGTGTCCTGTTTGTTACAGTGAGCAGATTAACAAAACTTCCAGTCTCGCTCCCCTTGGAACATCCAAATGTCAGGAGTTTTTAGTATTCTTCAGTATTCAGAGCATTAAAAATGCAATTGTTTCCCCAGTCAGACATTTAGAGCTGACACAGTTCCCACCTGTCTCCGATAAAACAGTTGAAGAGATCAATCTACTTGGTGCCTGGATGAGTTACCCACTAGATTCCTAAAGTCTGTGCTGAGCAGTTTGCTGCCACAACTTGCTTATTTAGTCAACATCTCATTTCAGACTGGAATATTCCCAAAGGCCTTAAAAACTGCTGTCATCAAGCCTCTTCTAAAGAAGAGCAGTCTGGATGCCACAGTACTGAACAACTACCGACCCATATCAAACCTGCCATTCTTAGGAAAAGTCCTAGAAAAAGTTGTATACCAAAAGCTGGGGTACTTCCTCCTGTCTAACAATGTGTTTGTTGCTTTCCAGTCAGACTTCAGGCCCCACCACAGCACTGAGACAGCTCTGATCAAGGTGACAAATGACGTCCGCCTGAACTCAGATGTAGGCAAAGTCTCTGTCCTAGTTCTGCTGGAACTGACCACCACCTTTTATGCAGTTGATCATGTGATTTTATTACAGAGGTTAAAAGACTGGCTCTAAACTGGTTCAAGTCCTACCTTAAGCACAGGTGTTACTTTGTCCAAATTGCGAACTGCTTCTCCGACCGAATGGGTGTGTCCTGTGGGGTTCCCCAGGGGTCGATCCTGGGACCCCTTTTATTCAATCTGTTCATGCTTCCACTGGGCCAGCTAATACGCAACCATGATGTGTCCTACCACAACTATGCTGATGACACTCAGATCTACGTGTCGCTAGAGCAGGAGAACATGGGACTGTTGATTTATTGTGTCACTGTATTGAACAGATCAGTCAATGAACAACTTCCTCCAGTTAAACTCAGACTTTGTCTGTGGCCCACAGAAACAAAGAGAAAGTGTAACCAGTTACATTCTGACGCTCTCTCTGGAACCTAAACAACAGGTCAAAAATCTTGGGGTAATACTGGATTCTAACCTAAACTTCAACAGCCACATTAAATCAGTAACATCAGCAGCCTTTTACCAGCCTTTTACCATCTTAAAAACATTGCTAGAATCAGAGGAATAATCTCTAAACCAGACCTAGAAAGACTTATCCATGGTTTTATCTCTAGCAGGTTAGAATACTTTAATGGCCTGCTCACTGGTACAAGTATCTTCATGGTTTAGCCCCAAAGTACATATCTGGCTTGTTAGAGCCATATGAACCAGCCCGGACTCTGAGAACCTCAGGTAGTGGCCTCCTGCTGATGCCCAAAGTCAGGACCAAACAAGGGGTGGCTTTATTCCAGTTTTATGCTCCTAAAATCTGGAACAGTCTTCCTGAAGAGGTGAGACAGGTTTCATCTCTGCCACTGTTTAAATCCAGGCTGAAAACAGCCTTGTTTAACTGTGCATATATATTATCATTATTTTAATTTTATTTTTATTTATTTTTAAATTCAAAGTTGATTTTATTGTTTCATTTTTTGCTCTCTTTTTTTTCCTATGTAAAGCACAATTATCTTGTACACGAAAATGTGCTATACAAATAAACTTGCCTTGCCTTTTACATCAATATATTGGAAGACAGCATCAAATACATAGCTTGGGCCTGCCACTTTTTTTGGCTGTGTATGAAAATACAAGCAAAGCTCTAAAGGTTGTTCTAACTGATTTTGCCAAATTACATCCCACACAGACAGTGCAAGAAAAAAAAGGCTTTACAAATCTTGGAATTTTTATGAATTATCCCAGACGACATTGCTGAAATTAAGCTTCTTCTTTACGCCTAAATGAGATGACCAAGACTTTAATCACTTTGTTATCAGTTTAGGATTTTTTTATTTCCTGAGTTTGCAGGTTTAATGACACTTCAATTTAGGTTTTAGCTAAAATCAACACATCAAAGACTTTTAATGAGATGTCATGTGAAATCAGCTGAAGTGTCTGGATGAACTAAAGTTACGTTAATCCAAAATATTTGAGATATTTGTCTGAGGATTCTCTATGGTAATTGTTATTTTTATGGTAAAGCACAGGTAAGTAAAACTTGGGCCATTGCATCTGGTACTTAAAAACTAAAACTATCTATAAGTGGATTGTCTCATATTGATCTAAAGCTAACACATCCTCATCAGAGAGCTGAATGCTTCTTGTCCACTCCTTTAAATGATGGAACTCTAACCCATGTTTAAGAGACAGACACCACACCTCCTGTCACACATTACAGATGAAGCTTGATTCACTCACTTGTATTCTAACCATCATCAGGTGAGAAATGGATTGGAGTAGTAGATGGTGGTGTTTACCACAACAATCAAGAGTAAATCTGCTTTCCTGTGTCACTTTTAATCTTGCCAACTCCTCATGAGCCAAGCTACAAGGTACTGAAACCCTTCTGCTTTATGTAGAACTGTTGCCCTGACCAAAAAAATTTTTCAACATTTCCAATTAACACAGTGCCAAAATGCATCAGGATCTTTCATGGTCTTTACAAAGATATAAAAAGGTTTTAAACCTCTTTTAAGATTTAATACCAAGCAAAAATATATAAATAATATACTGTTATAGCAGGTTGTAATTAATTGAATGGACAATCCATCCCACAAGTGATGCTTTTAATTTGTCCTTTACTAGTCGAAAAAAAAAACTCAACTGTGGAAACTATAGGAGTGTAGGATACCATAGTAAGGTTTTTTCACCTTCAAAGCCAAGGTTGTAAAGTTTTAAGTATTAAAGCTGTCAAGGAGTTGACTGCACTTACAGTACCTTGGCACATATATAACATCTAATTGTTTTAGTTGTGGTACAGTAGTTTCTAAAGGCACAAACAAAATAAAAAACCTGCCATGCCCTGCCCACATTTGGCAACCCTCTGTACTATAATCTTGTTTTGTTTGTGATTTATTCGTTATTTGCCTTCTGTTACAATAGTTTTTCAGTTTTTACCTTTTTGTCAGACAAACATTTTAGGGAATACATGTTTAAATGCCCCAAGAAGACAGAATCAGAGAAAGGAAAAATGATAATTTAGCTATCTAGGGTGTCAAGAATCAATAATTAGATTTTTGTTGAGACACACCCAACTGAGAATGCTCTGATAGAATTCAGACATAAATTAAAAGCACTTAAGAAAAATAATTGCATCCTTAGAAGAATATATTGGACAACCATTAAAAAAAGCTTTAACAACCCACACATGTGAATATACAAATTCTCTTTGGGACTTAAAACTGATTATGCTGCTGTTGTGAACGAAAAACTGACATCATGTTTGCTATAAAGGTCATTAAATCACGGTCGGGCAATTTTGGTTCACTTTTCTTTGCATAATTATTTTGACTATGTGGTGTTTTTTACAGCATTAATGACCCAATTGCAGTTGTTTCACATCATTTCAGTAGAATGTAAATACAAACATTTACCAGGCAAGGCCTTTATTTTTTTTTGCCAGACTTGATTGATCTGAAACCTTAAGGGTAACAATAATCGCTTACTTCCAGATCCTTTCTGCTTCTTTGGTGTTGATTCAAAAAGTTTCCAGTTATAATGTATGTGTTTAGCCGTAGTTCAGTTATCATTTATATGACAGCACTTTGAATGACAGTTATAGAATATATACAGCCTACTTCCTGCATTTGATTTCATTTTTGGTCAATCTTTTCAGTAGATGACATATTATCTAATGTTGGACCAACCTATGCTATTTTTTAAGGCCATAAAAGTGTAATATTTGGTAACGTTGCTCTGCTGTTCATTTTATCATTGTCTATCTGTCTTTCCGATTCACCCTGAACCATCAATAAGAATTAAAACATTCTGATTGAATTTTTAGGAGGTAATTAAAACAAAATGTTTTCCTGTCAAAGATCCAATAAAACACATATCCCTGCAATATGAGAACCAGCCAAACTTTAGTACTGTCAATATGCATAATGTATTTATAACAGCGAAGCTGTTCAAAACGGTATACCCTGAGGTGAAGCTCTAATGAGCCACACATCTAATAGGTGGCATGGGAAAGCATTCGGGATGGAACCCTGTACTGCACTGCTGACTCTTTTGTATCTTTTTATTGCTTCTTTGTTCTAGTTTATGTGAGGTACTTTAAGTCATCTAGTTGGCGGATTCATATACTGTTATATGTGTTCATAATCCCGAATACTATAGCTCAGGTTTTCGCTAGATCAGTTCAGGTTCAGCAATGAAACCCAGAGCTTTCTTTGTGGGCTACAGACTTTCAGCTAAACATAATAAACTTACCAGGTAAACATACGTCTCTGTTTCTATTTTAAGAGAACATGCCTTGTGAGCTCCTTGAAAAGACTGAGTGTTTGCTGAGGAGCTTGCAGGTTTCTGCCCTCAGGGAATTAATTACACAGGGACGGATTTTTGAAAATGAAAATTTTCCTCCCCATTTATTCCTAATCAAAGCTTCTCCAGGTAAGTAATTTTGACAACATAATTCTTATCTGTGAGTCAAAAGCCAGAAGGTCACACCTACACACAAGGAAGGATTAAAAACATTATAGTTAACTTTGGAAGAGCTGTGTAGGAAGGAGCTCATTGGGTTCCTGTGTTGTTTTTTCAATCCTCTGTTTCTAAATGATGCAGGCAAAAGCTAATATACACTGAAGTTACTCAACCCACCACAGGGGTTTGAAAAGTCTGGTTTAAAAAATGACCTCAGTGTGTAAACTGCTACACTAAGATAATTACGAATGAACAAACAGCGGAGCAAAGGGGGACATTTGAATTAGTAAAAAAACTAACAAGCTTGAACACTTTTGCATGACTATACCCCATTATGAAGATCTAGGAAAAATATTTTTTTACTAATAAAACAGAAAAGCAAAAAACTGTCTATTGTAAGTATTCAAAGCCTATGTTATAAAGTTCATGATTAGGGAGTTTTCCTTAATATCCTTCTAGAGCTTAAATAAAGTTCAACTGGGATAATTTAAACGGGATGGGTCTTGATTTAAAGGCACAAAAAGCCTATCAATGTTTGGTGTACGACCTGTCTAAAGGTGACAGTGCACGTCAGACACCAAGCAGGAATTTAAAGGAATTATCTGCCAGCCTGACACAGGATTATTTTAAGGCACAAATCTGGGGAACAAAAAAAAAATGTTTTGATTCTTGAGAAAGGTCAAAGTCAGCATAGTGGCCTCCATCAATCATGCATAGAAGAAGTTTGGAACCGCTGCAAATGTTTTTTAGAGCTTGCTGGGGAGAAAAATTAAGCATTCAGTGGAGAGGGGCCTAATCTGGGAAGTGACCAAGAACCTTATGGTTACTGTATCAGAGTTCCAGTGTTCCTCTGTGGAGACAGGAAACCTTCCAGGAGGACATACTGACCATCTAGCGGGGGGATCTAAAAATGTCTGTGCAGAGACGTTCCCCCATCTGACTTGAGGCTGCAATTGCTGCCATAGGTGGATCAGCGAAGTATTCCACAAATGCTGTAAATACATGCATTAATGTGATTTCTTGATTTTTACAAAAGAAACATATTTTACTGTAATATGTAAAAGATAAGTAGTAGGTATTTGTGTAACAGGTTTAAATAATATAATCTGCATTTAGGCTGCATCCATCCATAGTTACTGCATGCTTTAGATGATTTTAGAACTATTGCCTTTCAACTGATGGCTGATATCCTGTTTTGTACATCTTTAGATGAGGGTTTAGGGTCTCCAATTTTGGTAATATAATAGTTAAATGTGTATACATGCTGTTTTCCAAAAAAGAGGATCTGTCAGGGTTTATATTGGTTGCAACTCAAATTCTATACTCATTCCATAAACCGCATTTCCCTTTCAAAATGTGAAATTGTTTAACGAAAGACAAAAATGTCTTCAAACCGTACAGTAGTGATTGCCATGAGGAATCAGCACAATAACTTACAAAACTCTTACTTTTTGTACCAGGTTTACAAGACAAGAATGTAAATTAGCAACCTCTAGACCTGCAGACAATATTTTACTACAGCCTATCAGTGTAAAGTTTGTGTATCAGTATGTTAGACATGAAATGCTAGACACCTTCTCTTACATTGTTTGAAAATGAGGTTTATGCACATGTCCTCACACTTTCTTCAAGTAAAAGTCAAGAAACAAACTTTGGCTGCATTACTTCTGCCCCTTATGTGAGCGGTGTTGTCTTTTAACCAAAACTTAAACATTAAGTAGGCACCATAAAATTCTACTGTATGTCAGCAAAAAAGGCTGACATACAGTAGGCTACATTTAATGTCCACAGTTTGTGCACAAGAAGCAAAGGCAAAACTTGTACATGCCAAAGGACTGCTAGCAAGCAAAACACCTAGATGATTCATGTAGGCATCCAGCCGCATGTCTAAGGCAACTTAGTTATTTCTATTAAAATCCACCTAACTATGTAGCTTCCATGCCATATTAATGAGATTTTTTAACACCAGCATGTTGATGTTGAAAAAGACTTGTTGCAAACAACCTTGGATAAGCAAAACCAACATTTACCAAAAAAACAAAACAAAAACAAAAAAAACACAGGATCATGTAACTAGGAAAATGTCTTACAGATAACAGAACCAAGTTACTCAGTTTTGGGCCAACACTAGCCAGTTACTATGGATGGGAGGCCAATTATATCTTGTGATTAGACACACTCTTTCAATTATGTCTTATCATAAATTTTAACGCTACAGCCCATTTTAGGGTGCAAGACTGTTGTATCTCCATGGCAAATAGAAGCAACCATAAATGTTCATTTTCACGGTTTGTCATGTGTATAACAGTTGTATTTGATCTCAACTCTTTGGACCACTGTGGAAAAATCTCTTTTGTAGATAGTATAGACACCTGTTTGTCAGGCAACGGATAATGACTCGAGCAGAAGTGGAGGAAAAAATTTGTTATTTAAACAGAAGAATAATGAACTCAACACAAACAGAGACAAAGTGGAACGGAGCAGGTAACGCAGGTCAAGAACTAGAATGTAAACAAACTGATAACTGAAGAGGAATGCTGGAAATAAGAATTAAGAAAAGAAAAAAACAAAACCATCGGAAGAACGAAGGAGAGGAAGATAAAGACAATAAACAAACTAATAACAACAACAAGTGATGCGAGGGGAACCGGAGGAAAATGATGGAGAAGAGAGAACCAGCACAGAGAACCAAGCGAGCAGGTGTTAGGACTGGCAGGCGAAGGAGCGCAGAGACGACGAGTAGAGGTAAGGTAACTGACCATCCAGCGGTGAGTACATGAATAAAAGAGGCTTATATGCTGAGGAGCAGGAGGTGGATCAGTGGAAAAGATGAACAGATGATTGGAAACAGGTGGAAAAGATAATAAGGGAAGTCAAGCTGAGGGAACACACACAGGGAGAAAGGGAGAGAGAGACAGAGGTCAGGGAAAACTGGAGAACACATAAAAAAAACAAAAGAAAACAAAGACTCAACCAAAATAGAAAATAAGCTAAAGAAAACAATAACTAATCATAATAAAGTAAAACAAGACACTTACAGTAAACTAAACAGAACAAAAACACAGATCATGACACTGTTGATATTTTTGGCTTTTTAAATTAATTTCCCAATGGTAGACTTTCAACCACTTACAGCAAATGAACTGAACAAGACCTTTAAGATGGGAATATTAAATCAGATCCAACAAAAGCTATGCTTAATACCTGCTTAAATGTTAGTGTTTCAGAAACATACTTTACAATGACAGTGATAGTGATACTTTTTTTCAGAAAAGCTGTTCCAAATTTAAGTTACTATAATAGCCATCATATGTAAATGAACCCAAATGACATTGATACAGATGTACAGCAAATTTCAAAATAAAAGTTAAATATTTACTAAGAATATATGATCTTGCATGAAATTAAACCAAGGAATTTTCTTACAAATGTCTTTCTGTTTCTAACACTATGATTGTTTATTCTACGGACAGCTTACCTGTTCTTAATGCAATGTAATGTGAAAAATTCTATTAGTTTCTTTGATGCAATTTTCAGCTCACTTTTTAACTTTGTATATTCAAATAGAAAAAAGAAAATATTTTGCCTCAATTTATTAATGCAATCGATTTTAATCAAAGATTGCTACCTTACTGAGTCATTCAATACAAACAAATCAGGAGATCAAATTATGCATTTGTATATGCATATCAACTGTTATTTTTTACATTCTATGTTCTCTTATATTTCTTTTTGAAAAGTACAAACTAACCAAGTTTTACATCTGTCTCTGTTTTCTTACTCAACAAGAGAGAGCTTTTCGCAGATTTCTACACAGGTCAAGGGCTTTTTAATTCTAACTTTATGAATAAATGATAAGTCACTCTAATATCACATTTTTCACACTGTCAGACCAGCACAAACTCATTAAAATATTGACCATGAGTTATTGCCCACACATGAGCTTTGACCAGAAAGGAAATGGTTTTACCAGTCACAGACCAATCCTTCAATGTCATGTTTTGTATCTCAAAAAAAGTACACTAAATGCACCCTGAAGTGATAGTCTAGTTGGATGAAACATTATTAAATAAATCATCAAGGTAAGAAAGGGATTTTCCTCATTAGTTTTATTGCTGGACTAATAAGATAAGTATAGGGAATTATAGAAGACAAATTAACAAACTATTTTGCAATTTTTACTCCAATTACAGTTGATTAATTCCATAGTGCAAAAGTACATCAACTACTTTTTACGTTCTTCTTTGATAATGAAAACTTACTGTGGCTGCACATTGCTTAGTGTGTATGCTTGGGTAAAACACAACCTTGCACTTTGAAATGCTGACATAAAAGGCAACAATTTCAACTGTAAAATGAGTCTCTTCACTTGGGGGTCAACAAAGTTAAAGGCTTTAAAACTTGGTGACCTAATAACTGAACATTTTTAAAATTCTTTTACAAGTCTGTTTCAATTTCAAGTGCATAAATCACATGCTGCCGTTGGCTGGTTAAGATTATAAATAAGACATCCTTTGTTTTTGCTCTTTAATAGCTTTTAGCAGCAACATAATGTTGGACAAAGTGCTTATTACTGTTTCAATAGAAAACTTGATGAGATACAAAAGGTAGAAGAATGTGAAACATGAAAGAGGAAAGGTTTCACATTCATGAATTGCAGGTGGCAAAAGTCAAAAGAATAAATGAATCAAGAATCAGTTTATTTATATAGCGCCAATTTACAACAGATGTCATTTCAAGGTACTTTACAAGAATATCAATTAAAATCATAGGTACCTCATTACGCATAAAGCAACACAAAGTAACTTTTCAACCTTCATGAAATATTTTCAGTACATTTGTGATTATTTTGCCCGCGCTGGCCGCCAAAATCTACTAAAACTGAAACTTCTATTACTATTATGACGGACCACTGTAACGCTAACGTAAAACCACAAATCAGAACAGAAAATCATTTTGGCACTGGTATATATATATGAACACATATGCAAAATGTGTGGTAGATAAATCAAATCGATATTTTTGTAAAATTAACAATGCACATTTATCAAGATTATACACTTTTTTTCTTGAAACATCTTGGACTGAACAATAGAAAACACGTGTTGGTGTCATGGTCCTGGGCTATTTTGAGTTTTCTTCTGTGTTTTTATTTTCTAATGATCAGTCTCAGTTACTTCTTGTTTTGATTAGTCAAGTCTTGTTTCTGCTATTACCTTTACTTTCAGCCAATTCTTAATTATGTTCTGATCAGATCTTGTTTCTTGTATTCGCCTGATGTATAGTTGTTCTTCTGTTCTTGGGATTTGTGTTCTGTCTCTTCCCCCCATAGTGTTTACTTCTTCCATGCTCCTCCGTGTCATTCTCTCCCTCTTTCTTTACCTCTGCTTGCCTTCCCCACACAGCTACAACCAATTTGTGTTTTGCTGATTGCACTCACCTAATTTCTGCTTTTTGCTTTGATATTGAAGTTGTGTTTCTTTCTGTTCCCTGTTTCCAAGCCATCTGCTGTTCATTGGTTCCTCTGCTGTTGTCCTATGTGTCGACCGATGTCCTGTCAACACCACATACCCAGATGGCTGGCCTGGACTGATGAGTAAAGCACATTAAGATCAAACTAAAACCAGACAGATAGCTTTTAAGTTCTTTGTATATACATTGCTTAAAGAACTTAATTTATAACCCACAAAAGTGTAATGAATTTATTTTTCTTTTAGAACCTTCCCAATTTAGAAATCATAATATGGATTGATATTTCTATAACTGAATAGGATTTTATTAGCACATATATTTTTACAATACTGCTCCATCCAATTCCACTTTATGCATTACACACTGAAAGTATGTAATGCCAAAATGTTTTCTTTTTTTTTGTTTGTTTACCAAACTATTCTTTGCACGGTTTGAGGCTCTCAACAACTCTTCTTTGCAGAATCCCATTCCTCCCCCTGGTGACCAGGTGCTGATGCTGTCTCAGGACAGCATGTGGAGAGCTTTCAGCAGTATAAATGCTCTGAAAGCTCCTGGGCCTGAGAGCATTCCTGTTCATGTGCTGAGGGACTGAGCCTTGGAACTCACAGAGGTCTTTACAGACATCTATAACAACTCCCTGAGACAGGCAATAGTTCCCACATGTTTCAAAGCCACCACCACTATCCCCATCCCAAAGAAAGCATCACTGTCTTGCTTCAATGACTACCGTCCGGTTGCACTCACCTCCATCCTCATGAATTGCTTTGATAGGCTAGTCATGCACCACATCAGGTCTCACCCCCCCCCTCCCTGGACTCTTACCAATTTGTGTATCGGTCAAATTACTCAACTGATGATGCCATCTCCACTGTTCTGTTCACACCTGGACAAAAAGAACACCTACGTCAGAATGCTGTTTGTTGACTTCAGCTCAGTATTCAACACTATCATTCCCCAACAGCTCATTCACAAACTGGACAGTTTGAGACTGAGCACATCAATGTGTAAATGGCTTTTAGACTTCCTGACTTAAAGACCACAGGCAGTTTGGGTTGGCAACAGCACTTCTAGCACCACCACACTGAACACAAGGGCTCTCCAAGGATGTGTGCTGAGTCCCCTTCTGTTCACCCAGCTTACCCACAACTGCACACCAACACACACCTCCAACGTCTTCATCAAGTTTACGGATAACACGACGGTGGTGGAAGCAACAACAATGAGTCCCACTACAGGAGTGAGGTGAGCCACCTGGCCTCCTGTTGCAACCGCAACAATCTCTCTCTGAATGCAGAAGAGACAAAGGAGATTGTTGTGGACTACAGGAGAACCTACACAGAGCATTCTCCTCTGTCCATCAATGGAACTCCTGTGGAGAGGGTGAGCAGTACTAAGTTCCTGGCCATGCACGTCACAGAGGACCTGTCCTGGACCACCAACTTCGCATTGTTGGCTCTCTACACAGCTTTTTGAGACTGCGACCATCAGGAAGAAGACTGCAGAGTCTCGGGGCGAGGACCGACAGACAAATGGACACTTCCATCCACCAGAGTGTCAGGATGCTCAACTCACTGCCTGCTTTACCAACTGCTTTCATATCCACTTGAAATCTATAAAATGTGACTTTAATTGTCTGCACAAACTCACTTTATTGACCAGCTTTAGGCTAAAATCTCATTATTTGCACTAAGGTTTATACAGATTCTGTATGGCACTGTCAGGCATGTCCTCTTTATGTTTTAAAAAGAATAAAAATACACTTTTTCTTCTTAGCTTTTCTATATATTGTTTTGTATTTAGTTTACTTTATGTTTCTGCTGCTACAGAGGAGAGTTTCGTAATTTCGATCCTCTGATCCACTGCACATATGCAGTGTTGACAATAAAAACTACTTGACTTGACTTGACTTGACTTGACTTGACTTGACTTGACTTGACTAGTAGAGTCTGAATACAAAGGATCCTCAACACAAATCATCATCTCGCTCATGCACCATCACAAGCTTAGGAGTCTTCAGAGATTAGGTCATTTATATGCTACAAAAACAAAATTAAATGTTCCAATCACTTTTACGAGGTTGTCGTTTGCTGATACAAAATCATGGAAAATTAGTAATTTATCAACATTTCTAAAGTTTTAATATTTTTCGTTCCAGTTAAGTTTCTATGCTTCTTTATTTTACACATTCAAAAGTTGTTCCAAGATTTAATTCACATTTATTTTTTTGTCTTCATTTTAACAATGTGGTGACAATAATCCAATCTCTTGATGCAAAACGAATTAGCCTCACTACCTAAACAGAATAACCTAATCTGTGGTGTTTAGCGCATACTGTGAGGTAAATTTATCTGACTACATTGGATTGTTGCTTCTGGCAGAATCAAACTGCCTCAATGATGGAAGAAAGATAGCTGCAATCAGGGGTTGATTAGTTAAAGCAACACTATGTAACTTTCCAACTTTCATAAAATTGTTAAAATTCATATTCTTGTACATTTTGTGAATATATGTTGAATTACAGCCCTTTGAATGACACCTCTGTCATGGCCCAAGCAGGTCCATATCGCTTTAACAGGCACTAAGCAACTTTAAGGAGGGTGTCAGGAACCCTCCCACACAAAACAACTAAAACAAATTGTCATCTCCCATTTCCTATTTTCAACATCAACATTTGACATTGTTTCGCCACAATTACACTCATGACCTCATCACTATTCATCCTTCACACAGACACCAGAGACATAAATGTACTGCAATCTAACTGCAGGCGACCAGGAGATCAGGATTTTACAACATGGGAAATGCAGTCTTCTTCAGGCAAAACACTACAGCTCCTGTCCACACTGGGCTGCCAAAATCGACCAAAACTGAAACTACTTTAGTGTTACTTTTATAAACATGTTGAATTCAGAGGCTCCTCCATGAAACTATCCATTGTGCTAATTGGATAAACCTGTCGTTAAAATAAACTTTCTTAAACAAGCAAAAAAGAACAATCTGTCAAATCAAAAAACATAGCAAGTCATCTGAGAAACATTTACATTGTTATAAATACAAATTTACACATTTCTTTGTTTTAAATTCTAATTTATTAAAATATGTCAGCTTTAATATAACTGGCATTCAGTTGATCTATAAGTGAAATGAGGAACATTAACAAAAATACATTGCTTCCTTTAAAATAAAAATATATTCATATTTTTAAACAAGAAGCACTAATAACTTGTGTTATTTTATAACTGAGCCACTGCTAAATTAAATAAAGTTTTCATGAATGTGTGTTATTATTACAGATGAATAGACAGCCTCCCTCTCTTTCCTGACATCAAATTGATTAAATATAAAAGGGCTTTATGACTTAAGTAGTATCTTCTCTATAAAAGGAATAAAAACTATTTTTGTAAAAAAAAAAAGTCATGAAATTTTTTTTTAATTAACCATCTGGATTCATTTACCAACAACAATTTGATGTTTCATGAGTTTCAAGAGAGTCTTTTCAGGTATCTTGTTATAAAAGGCATCGGGGAGGGTGGCACTGGGCTCAGAATTGAATGACGTGGGAGGGCTGTTTGCATCAGAAAAACTACAACAGTGCAAGTAAGTGCGGGAAAAATCAACTGGCTTCCTGCTCTCATTCCGCAATGTTCCTCTGCCAGTTGCTTCCGATCAGACACAGCCGGATGACAGGCTTGGTGGGAAGCAACTCTGCAAGCCATGGAAGCTCAGTTGTGAAGCAAAAATGTACACATATACCTAAAACTTCTCTTGCCTGCAAAAAGGTTATCATTCAATCCATATATATATATGGATTGAATGGGTTGTAGGCTTACCAAAATATCATATTTAGTTTTAGGTCCTGGTGAAAATTTTTCATTTAAAATTTTGTCTGGAAATGTTTTCGATCCTACTTATGTAAAGGAGGAGAATATGTAAAGGCTAAACTCCTCACCATCAACTGCTTAATGCTCAGCTGACACTCTGAACTATGGATCGGAACACCAAAGAAGAAGACCCAAATACTAGAGAGACTCATATAAACTTCTTCTGTAGAGTGGTTTGGATCAGTCTTACTGATAAGGAGCTCCCTATCAGACATGGAAAAAGTTGGAATAAATCCCCTGCTGATTTACATTAAAAGGCATCAGTTGAACATAATTTGTGCATCTGAGATAATGTCTTTCTAAATCATGCTCCTGGGAGGTTTTCTGAGCAGGTCTGAGCTGGAGATATTGGACATTTCCTTTGATCTTGAAATAGGTTGGCATTAGACGCTGATGACGGTTGTTGAGAAAACATTTGTTTTGCAGCAGTTAGTGCCTGTAAATTTAATGCAAAGACAGTATCTATAAACAGACTCACATTGTTGGGTTTAGGGATGGGATCCATGAAAGATCGAATCAACGTTGACACTTTGGAAATCTTTACTCTTCTTTATGTAAATCACAATGAAAATACATAGAAGCCATATCTAGAGCTCACAACCTTTAAATATGTGGCATTTCCCGGTGTTTTTTCCCCCCCAAGACTTAAATGTTAGACCCTTCTGTGGTTCAAGCTAAAGTCCATCGTTTTGTGTGATTGTACGCTAAATACAAGCTTTGATGGTTTTGTTTTAAGTGATGATTAAAAATGTTTGCTAAACAATAAGTGTGCCATCTTTTTTAATTAAATTGTAAATGTGCTGTTTTTTGCAGTGATGTGAACCTGTTCTTAACTGGTTTGAATTTTTAATTTACACTGTTGTATTGAATACAACATGTTTATGGTATTCTAAAATGTCTTGATTTTAACTTAAGAGGATTATCTGGGATCCTAACAACAAAACTTAATCCTCTTTACTAAGGGTACAGTAAGTCAGGTTGTGAATTGAGTAAAACATCCTAAGACATCCCTTACAATGAGTTCCACAACTTGACTGTTGTGTGGTATTTTTCCTGAGAGGCTGCCTTGTGGGTGGTTCTGTGAGACACACAGATGTCGAAGGTGAAGTGCGGCCTCACAAATTTACTGCAAAAAATAAAGAAAGGGGTTTCCCCGTATAGATCCTTCTTGTTTGCTGTATTTGTATCTTTTAACTGTTTTTATTATCTATTTCATTTTAATGGAAAATGCATTGAAACTGGATTTTTCAAAACACAGAAGAGCAGATACATAGAACATTATTGTATTATGTTTATTTATATTTTTGAAAAAAGATCTATATTTTTACTAATAAAGGATTTATTTTATTACAGAAGTTAATTTTTACTGCTAAGGCATGAAAAAGCATGTTTATTAACTGCTTAGAAGCCTGTCTGAATCATGTCTGACTGACCCAAGTGTCCTCTATTTTGGACATGAAAACATGGTCACCCTACTCAAGACTGAAGATTTTGAACTGACATAAAATGGGAAAATGGTTGAAGACTGTCAACGAAATGTCCTTGTAGTTGTGCTTAATGTCCCTTTGGGATGAATAAGCATTTTTAATTTGTTTGATTGATTTGATTTTCTAACTCATAAAAACTACTTTATCAACATTGATGTTTGAGGTCTTGAAAAACCTTACAGTTTATGATTGTTTTGTATCCCTAATTGGCATACAAATACATTTAATATCTGCAGCAAAAACTAATATACTGTATAGTTTGGTGCATACTAATGTTGTTTGATGTCATTGTCATTTATTTGCTTAACCCTTTAATGCGTGGCCCAATGAAAAAAAAAGAGAGAAGGTTTTCTTTATCTGGCCCTTTAACATAATATAGACAGAAATTCAACAGGAATCATTTTTGTATGTCTATCAATTATTACATTGTTAATACGCTGCTTTTTCCAATTATATCTCACTGTGTGCAACACGGCTTTGAGCCAGTTTTATCCTCAAATGATGCATAATCTCTCAGATACATGGAGATAACTTCATAAACTGTGCATATCAAATATGATACATATGGCATTAAAGGGCTAAAAGGCAGCAGAACAATATGTGTCAAAAACGCTAATTTGATCCCAGCTTGAGTCAATATAATATAACATCTGTTGAGGGTGATAAAGAATAGAGTCCATCCATCCATCCATTAAATTGAACAAAAAAATGACTTATTGTGTATCATTTAAAAATAGCAACACAAATATCGAAATAATGTGATCTGTTTTCCTGCGTGTGCATTTCCGTCAGCTTTGCATTCATTTATTATTCATGTTCTTATTTCTTAGTGTTCTTCTCAGTGTTCTCTTGGACACATTTCTTTTGGATTTCATATGTGTCCACTCCAAGCAGTCTAGGTGAATAGTGGGGCATTATACTGAGGTGTTGTAATTGTAATTTAATTTGAGCCACTAAGGATTATTGCCCTAGCTAATCCGACTGTACAGGAACATCATTAGTGCTTGGAAATAAACACAGACATAGGAACTCTAAATAAACCCATTGCCATATGAGTGAGGAGAAGAAGGGAACACGAGGAAATTAGGCCAGACTGCTAATGAGGCCAGTTGAAAACAGGAGTGCTTGCTGATGTAAATTGTGGAGTGTACACTTTGGGGGTTCAGGGTTTGAGGTAACCAACTACAAAGGAAAGAGAGTTCCACAGAGGTACAAGCGTTTGAGTGTCCTCAAGCTTACACTGGAGAAAACTTGAGTGCAATTTAAGGAAGTTATTTTAGACACAGTTAATTTTAGGATCCCAAAGGTACAGTGGAGCAGGAGAGTGTACAATGATGCCTGTGGATGCAAGTTAATTAAGATAGGAGGAAGGTTAAAAAATGAATTTCAGAAAACTTTCCTTTAGTGTTGAGTTGCGTGTGTTATACAGGCCAGTTAAATATTGCTGATATGAAATCACATGAATGTAATCTCAGCAGAGATAAATTGTGCATCTTTGATGTTTAGATTGTATTTTTCTTAGCTGTCTTTGCAAATCTTCATATATCTACTATTTGTAAAACTTGGTTTTCAGTATTGGTTATACAGTTATTTAATCAAAACGATGAGTTAACCTTCTCGATTTCTGGCTCAAGATCTACTTCTTGGAGGTTTTTTTTCGTTTTTTTCTTCCCTGAACATGCAGGAGCATTGTAACGAGACCACAACCCCCCATTTTTCTGTCAGATAGTTATAAAAGTGAGACCTTAAAATGTCATTGCCAATGAAATCATGCTTTCTGAAATATTCCAAAAATAAAATAAAATACAATTGCCCATAAAAGCATAAACACCTCAGTATAATAAAAAAAGCATTTCAATGTAGGTGAAAAACTTTTAAAAAAATGTGGAATGATAAATAGCAGTTCTGCATTACAGCACCACAGTATAAACAGAAATGACCAATGAGATGGGAAAGGATTTTAGTCATGCAAAGCAGAAGTTTCTTGAATAAGCTCCAAAAATCCATTGTATCCCAGTAATGGTTCTATGTACCTATGGCACATGGGAAATAATTTCATAGGTTCTGTCCTGAAAGAATAATTTCTCTTCACCTGCAAAAAGGCCCTTTTATTGCTTAGAAATTCAGTACATCTGGTGTGCCGCATTGTATATACATGCATTGCTGAGGACAGTATCATTTGCTTTAGATTAATTTGTATCTAATTGTGAGGTAACTGATGTAATGTATCTAACACAATTTGCCCCTATTTCACCTTAGAAACCTTTTTTTTTATATAAAAACAACCCAAATGGTTAAATGCACATGCTGGAATGCTTATGGAATGAAGTAAAGTTACTCATAATAATGGTTTATTAGTCCTTCCAGTACATCAAGTTTGATTTATCCTGTGTCAAACAAAATGTGAAGCAGCTTCTACAGCTTCAGGGTGGCTTACTTTTCCTTCACTTGGATCAATTTACCCCTAAGGAGGAGCCAGCCACATTTTGTTAATTTTTTGAGAAGCCATTTGAGGCCTGTGATATTGACCTTTTTGAGGGGAGTTTCTATATTTTCTTTTGCCTAAAGAATATTAGATATAAAAACTGTCTATATTTGCCCCACTCCTTTTTCCTAGCTTCCTTCAAAAAATCCTACTGAATACTTTCATGATATTGCTCTAGGTTTTATACTGGTCATTAAAAGAAGGTAAGCATCCATGATGCACATATTTTACAATTCTACAATCCAAAAGCCCAAATGAGGTTATTTCTGAACTCCCATGGTAGATCCAATTTAACAGCAGTATTTGGTTGTGGAATTGAAAGAAAAGGAGACAAAAAAAATACTTCACAAGCACCCATCACATACAAGGGTACTACCGGCTGAACTCTCTTGGGAAGGGAGGCAGTTCCACCTCAGGGAGCTGTGAAGGCCAATGCTCTGTAGAGTTGACTGAAGCAGTGCAGCAGAGGCCAGTAGCATACAGCTTTTCAAGCTTTTCTATGGGTGTCTGATTTAAAGGCCAGGTGAAGGCTGCTGTGCACTGTATGTACTTTTGGAGTAAGGGCAAAGGTTGGAACATGCTTCTGCAGGGCTATACGGACAGATGGTGTTTTTCAGCTGTGAGGGGACCTATGTGCAGAGGAGAAAATGGACTGAAAGCAGCAGAGTGGATTGTTAAGGCTCTGGAGACAGCAAGTAGACTGATAAGCAGAGTTATCTAAAATCAGTGCACAACTCAATTTCTGTTTGGAAGTTTCTGTTTGGGAGAAAGAGTTTCTGTGTTGACGAATACAGTTCAAAGATAAGTAAAATCAAAATTTACAAGGTGTGTATTTTACCAAATATCTCAATTGGATTGAAATGTTGTTGATACATAGCAACCTGAAAACACAAATGGCCCCAAAAAAAGTCACTGACTTGATTTGATTTGACAATGTCCCCTGTTGAATAATCAAAACCTGGATGATTATGTTTCAGCTGTTAGCAGGTTATACAACCTTAACAGATGCAGTAAAATAGTTTCATATTTCCAAATCAACTAAATCAGGAGATGTCGGGAAGCCTGGGGATGTGGAAAGGTTCTCATTTGTCTCAGAAAGGTCAAATAATTGATATGCACAAAGGAAAGAAAACAACTAAGCAGAATCTGAAAATAACAAAACTTTCAAGTCTGGAAAGAAAGTAGGGAACTTGTGTTTTACAGGTAAATCAGACTTGGGTAAGTTGAGCCATCTCACATAGTAGCATCAGCAATTAGTGTCACGGAACCTCAGTTTCTCATAGTGTTGCCTCTCTCTGCTATATAATAGATTACTGTCCAGTAAAAATAATTCCATTCCCAAATACCATTGGAACCATCTATAGAAGAAAGCATACAAAAATAAAGATATGAGTTTTGACTGAAACAGCTGAGACGTTGTTCTTGGGCAAAAGCTTGTTTTGGTAAACCCATCTTTAAATGAAAAAAAAAAACATGTATCTACAAATTTTCCCAAGATGCAATGGGATTGCAAACATCCCCAAACATCGCAAAGAAAGGAGGTCCCAGCAGTTTGCTTTCAAAATAGCTTGCCAATGTATTCATACCCTTTAGGGTTTTCTACAGTTTTTCACATTACAACTACAAACACACATATATTTCCCTGAAATGTAAAAAGTGTCAAAACAAATTAGTATACAATCGTGAAGTTGAAATAAACATTTTCATGAATAATATTTACAAATAAAAACTGAAAAGTGCAGTGTGCAAAGATGTTTAAACCCCTTGAGTCAATACTCTGTGGAACCATTTCATGCTTCAATTACATCACTCGATTGGTCTACCAGACTTGCACATCTAGAGATAGGATTTTTTACCTATTCTTCTTTGCAAAACAGCCCATGCTCAAAATACAATGCACAGTATTTGTAAACATCAGGTTTTAGATCTTGCAACAGGTTATTGTTTGGGTTTTGGTCTAGACTTTGACTGGGCCATTTTAACACATGAAAATGTTTTGTTTTAACACATTATATTGTATCTGACTTTTGTTGTTGTTTGCTTTGGGTTAGTGGTTTATGTATTCTGTGTTGTGATTAGCCAGCGTTCTTTGTTACTTCTTGTTAGGTTCAGCGTATGTGTTCATTTTAGTTTATCTAGCAATTCTGTTATTTATTATTATTGTTATTATTACTATTGTTAGTATTGTTGTCTGTGTCTATTCCTCCCTGTCTCTTTCTATATTCTGCTCTGTTCTCTCTTTGTCCACTTCCACTTAATCACAGCTGAAATCATTCATGTAATCTAGGTCACTATTCACCAGTGCAATATTTAAACTCAATTCATTCCTTCACACCGCGCTGGAACATTGCTCTCCCTCCCTTGTGTCAACCTACTGCCTTACCTGAGTCATAATGTTTCCTGCTTCCTTCTGTTGCCTGTCATCCCTGTAAGTTTTCCCCTGCTTGCGTGTTTATTGCTGGTCTCTTTCTTCCTCCACGTCCTCCAATATTTATGTTGTCCAGTTTATTAGTGGTATTCCCACTTTGTTTTTGCCTGTGCCTCTTCTGAGTTTCTTTATTTGTTTATTCCTAGTTGATCAGTCCTCATGTCGCATATTATTCAGTTGTTTTTTTCGCTCTGCCGTTCCGGTTAAAATATTCAGTGTCGAGTTAGTATTCCATCCTAAAGTAAAAATTGTCTACCACTACTTTTCACCTCCGCCATCTGGATCATCCTTCGTAGTTTGTGACAATATCCCTCCTTTATCTTTAGGGCTGCTGCAATGGGAACCTCCACACCAGTCTTAGGTCTTTTGCTGACACTACCAAGTTTTCTTTCTCAATTGTCCATCTTCTCATTACCTCTGACCAGCTTCCCTAATACTCCAAATTCATTCTTTTCTACTGACCTTGGCCTAGCAAGGAGCCTGTGGATGTAAGAAACTTTAAAGCCAATGGAAAAGCCCAGTGGACTGTTATGGCACAACCATGCGAAAATTGAGTGCTATCCATTTCCCCATCTCTGCAGGATCACTAACGGGTCAGTAAGAAAATTCTTTCGCTGTGTCAGCAAAGAATTGATTGTTCCCCAAAGCTACAATGATGAAAATGACAAGTTGTAGTGGAGTTGCAGCAGAAACAGCAGGCTGTGGTGAACTTGAGGCAATGACGACAGCAGACAATGGCTGGGCTGCAGCAGATAATTTGGAAGGTGAAGGCAATACCATAGCTTGGGAATCTTGTTGCAATAATCGGAGGAAGATCTGTAAGCTCTGAAAGTCTTTTATGGCATTTTGACTCTGAGGAGCAGAACACAAATCTAGCCCCCAGGAGTTCACTTTGGACCAAAGGAGGAGATTGCAGAACTTGACTTTGGCATGAAAAATACAATGCTGTAGGAATGATGGAATCGGTATAGTATGGACAGGATAAAAACTCTCCAAATGATGTTTTGGTCATATTGCAGTCTCTGTGGACAAATGACAGCTGATTCAAGTGAACAAATCCAATGGCAATGCTGATTTGGAGGGCAGAAGAGAGAAGCAGGGTCGTAACTGTGGAGGCAGACGCATGGGGAAAATCTGAGGGCCAAGCAAAGGCAAGAGTCCACAGTTAGAAGCAGAGTTAGTGTACAGAGGAGCAGAATTTAGGTAGAAATCCAATGGGAGAAAGGCAAGAAAGGGAACTCCGTGGCATGAAACCTTGGTCAAGAACACAAAGCCAGGAGGGGAACACTGAATATTTACTTACTAAGAAAGCCTTCAAAAATCTAGTCCTGTCTCTCGGCCAGAGGGCTGTATATAAAGCCATGTAACAGCTGTAAATTTTGAAGCTGATTATGGACTTGGCCGATGAATGAACAATTAATTTGCAGGGGCACAGGGAAGTCACATGTAAACAGCATAACACCATGTCCATCACACATCTAAGTCAAAGAACATTTCTAAAACAGGTCAATGTTACTTAAAAGTTAATGTGTCTAAACTTCTCTAAAATAATTTAGGCCCTCCATGCCTTCTGAATTTTTCAGAATTTTCTGCTTGGATACTCTGGGATCAGGAGGTTGCTTAGCAATGAGCTTGGTTGCTGGTATTAGTTGTATACAAATGAGAGGGATGTGTGCCAGAAGTTGTTTAGTAGCCAAACTACAGAATTTTTTTTTTTTTTTTTTTTTTTTTTAC
>JAVLVB010000391.1:417815-439294 GCA_032876305.1 Orestias chungarensis
TATATATATATATATATATATATATATATATATATATATATATATATATATATATATATATATATATATATATATATATATATATATATATATATATAAATATTTGCACAGTACAGTACAGCATCTAAATCATGTTACTGAAATTTAAGAAAGAATATTTCATAGTTCTATCAATTAGAACTATGAAATTTATCAATTTCTGAACTACCAAAGCAGCTACAAACGATCATACTATCAGCACTATGTTTGATTGTAAGTATGATAGGTGGTATCAAGGCATTTAGGGCCAGAGGGCCCTGGTCCCACCAAATGTTGAAGTGGAGCTCAGTGCTCACTAACAATGATCAGTTTTAAATGAAATAATAAAGAAATGTTGCATACAGACGGATTTGTATACAAAGAAGAATCTGGTATAAATCTATTTTGTAAGCTGAGTCCTGCTGAAGCAGCCACAAATTGGGGCTAGTCCATTAATGTTTACCTAAATAATGAAACATCTTCCCAACATACTTCCAGTATAGAGCTGTGAGGCATAAACACCATGGCCCCAAGTTCAGCTCATTCAATTAAAGAAATACAAAAATTTCACATGGCATGCTTTTAGTTTGTGTCTGATAGAGTACACCCATCATAGCATTCGTTCTACTCACCCACTACCAAGCTACAGCTCGGTGAGCCTTTATTTTAAATTTGATTTTTTTGTAATTACATTTATATAAAATATAACTTCTACTGCATTGGCTTGTGTTATTTAAGTAGTCTATTCTAGATTTCTCAAAGTCAAATTGTTTGCATTACAGAATAATTAGTTGCCCCACTAACTTACCATGCCAGAGAAACCAATGAGTCTGTTATTCCTTTAAATGTTTTGCAAGTTTCAAAACAGCTGGAACTGAATACAAATTTCCCCAATAAACCCACGGATTATGAAGATTTTTTTGGCAAAAGTGACACAGCCTTAGATTTATGTGTTACAATGAAATACCTTAAACCAGGCTGCTCTTCCTTACCGCTCTTGCTTTGCTCTGCCTCTCTTAAGCTGAGAGAGTGCTGTGTGTTTTAAGGTACATGACGACAGCCGGATATGGTGACTTAAGCATTTTGTTTAAACTAGCTTCAATGTGCGTAGTCTGGATAATAACCAAATCCCAGCGTGTCTTTGGAGGAAATCAGAATAACATGACAGTACTCCTGTTTATTCAAGGATTGAGGAATCAAGGAATCAAGGAATTTTATTTGTCATCACATCACATGTGGTACATGAGGTTGGACGAAATTCTAATCCCCCGGTCCAGTTTACACCCTGATAGCAATTTTAAATAATATAATAAAATATAAAGAACTATACAAGAAATAGGATTTGACTACACAGAATCTACAATATGGACACAGAATCTACAATATGGGACTTCGGACATAGCAGCAATGAAAATTCGTAGTGCAAGTGACATATTAAGTGACATTTTAAAGTGACATTTTAAAAGTTTGATATTAAAGTGAACAGTGCCGGTTAAATGAGAACGTGTTTTCCATTTGTAATTGAGTGTGTTTGAGAGTCTCACAGCTTCAGGAATGAAGCTGTTTCTCAGTCTGGTGGTTTTACACTTGATGCTCCGCAGCCTCCTGCCTGAGGGGAGAGGGACAAAAAGTGAGTGTGCTGGGTGTGTGGGGTCCTTCATGATGCCGGAGGCCCTTTTCCTGCATCTGGAGGTGTAAATGTCTGTGGTGCCGGGGAGGCTGACTCCAACAATTTTGGGAGAATTAAATTCCAAAGCAACATAATGTAATCAAATCAGGGAGAGAACCCCAGGTATAATACCTACGTGTATAGATCTAGTGTTAATGAGGCAAATAAAAGGAAACTCTAGACACATTTATTTTTTTCCGGGGAATCATTTAGCAGCAGGTGCTAAACCTTCTTAACCTATCCTTCCGGACAACGATGACAATATATACGAAAAGGTTTAAGTGGATCAAGTAATTTGATAAAGGGGGTTCCTAAATGCTTTGATCCTACTAGTATGTTTTGTGTTCCTCTTAATTCATTTTATCCCCCGCCATGCTTCTTTTAAATTGGATATAGTTTCCCATTTCACCGAAGCATTGTTAATATAACACAATTCATGTTTTTATACCAGTTCCGAGACTGAGACAAAAACACAAGAACAAAGTCATAAATGCAATTACTTGGTAGACAGGGTTCATTCAGTTTCATTAAAGCTACGACTGTTTGAATGATAGTTAACCCTGAAAGACCCAAATATTGTAAAAAAAACATTTGGACCCCCAGAGACTGTTTTAGGAGGCCTCTGATGTAGAAATGAAAGAGTTTTCAGAATTTTTGCATTTTAGTAAGTTTTTAGGGAAATGTTGCAATGCTGCAACGTTGGGCAATCGGTGGGAGGAGAATTTCTGTGTTTATACAGATGTGCAAAACATTTATTTGCAGGGTTGAATGATTACTTACTCCCATACAGTATATATCATGAGTAGGAATCATAGAACAATCATAATTGTTATGTATAAGCATTTATTCATAAATGAAAAAAGAACAAAGTATTTACAAAACTTTTCCCTCTGTCACTTTCAGTGTGGTTTCAGTGGAGTCTGTTCACTAGCAGTGATACCCCCTAAAGCAGTTCTTTTCATCTGTGAAGCACTGACTTTGCACTTGCTGCACACTGTGTTTGTCTATCCATTACTACAATGTCCGCAGCACCCTCACTTTGTCTTTCCAGGGACGTGAGAAATCATGCCTTTGCATACATCGAGTGGGGGATGTTGGATGACCTCTTGGCTTGAGGACTCGCATCTGTTGAGGACGGTCTCTTCTGAGGACTCAATAATGTCTCCGTCTGTGTCAATCTGTTTATCTTCCCTGAAGATGGTCACCCTCTTTTGTGTTGTGTGTTTGCCAGTATCAGAGAAGATGCAAGTTGTGCCTGAAACTGTCTCCTGTTCAGTATCTCCTCTTTAGCCATCTTCAGAGCTTTACAGTCCCGCTTGGAGAGGATCCAGGCGTTAATAACAGCAAGGATGATAGTGTGCCAGTTTGTTATCATATTACATAGAACTTTGGCAGTGCGAGAACCCTAGGTGAGTGCATTCAATCCTAAATTATCCTGACTCACCCTACAAGAGCATGTGCAGTGGAGAGAAAAATATTTATTAATTTTTTTAAGAGGAAGAGGAAGAGACCTCGAGCAAAACCAAATAAGTGAAACCAGTGAAAATGTGAAAATGTGTCTGGAGCAGAGTTTGCAGACGGGGGAGACAGTTTTTTCCACTTTTCTAGTCCTTGAAAGTGTCTTACATAAGGCTGTTACATTCAGTGTTATTTTATCCTCTAATCATACAATACAAAAGCTGTAAGTGCAAAACAAAACAAAATAATAAACTTTTTACTGACAAATCCTTACCTGGTATTCAATTAGTTTTAGTAATCTGGCCATGAAAAGTTCTCATTTTATCACCCAATGGCTACGGTTGCCTTGTATACTGCAGTGGATAAATTGCTCCAATATCACACTGTCAGTCATATTTTGCGGTTTGCTTAAATAGAGATGTGATTGTGAAAAGATGTTCAGATTTACTCAAATCTTGTTCTTTTGAAACAGTCATAACATTGACATTTTCTATCCAAAAATGCAGCATTTAAATTTATTGCTGTCCAGTCACATGGGATATTAGTATGAAAAAACATTAATGCTGCATTTTATGTGCCAGTGAGTAGGTATGTTCTATCTATCAAGAGATCACATTAGTCACCCCCAAAGACATCTGGCAGAGTGTCCAAGCTTGGATCCTGGAGTTCCTTAACTACTGAATAATCTAGATAAATCCAATAATCCTATTCAAAGTTTTATTTGATGGTGATTTGACTAGACAAAGAATCTGAGAATCTTTTTTTCCTTAAGCGCTCTGTCTTAGCATTTTGAGCATACAATATAAGGAGGCTGGTTGTCTGCATATGCCATGGCCGTTTTGTTCCAATGAAAAGGATATCTCAACCAAAATTGCATGACTGACTTAATCTTCATCCAGGATCGAAATGGGAATTCACGTCTCTGTAATAGTAACCTTGGTTATTATTAAAGAATCTGAGTCTGTGACAAATTAATGATGTTGAATTTCAAGTTTCAGTTGATGGGCATTCTCTACATAGGTACTCTGACTGATTCATTGCCGTTTAATTAGACATACAGTACTGGTTTGAATTTTTTACACACATGAATGCCACATCAAAGATCCACAATTTTTCATTTGAATAGTTTCAAGCAAGTCACCTTTTACCTATATTCTGTTGTAATCTTATAACTCAAAACTTGTTTTAACTGCTTTCCAAGATAACCATTCTAAAAGCCCATGTCACTATTAGTTATCTGATAGATGGGCTTGCTAGATGTGTTTATTTTCTAATCTTGTTTTCCACTTGAGCAACTTTACAGTACAAGCTATATTTATTCTGTC
Source organism: Orestias chungarensis (assembly GCA_032876305.1). Lineage (NCBI taxonomy): Eukaryota > Metazoa > Chordata > Actinopteri > Cyprinodontiformes > Cyprinodontidae > Orestias > Orestias chungarensis. The sequence goes on from JAVLVB010000391.1 coordinate 422,286, forward strand.
ACACACACATCCACCACACTTCTTTGTCTATAAACTCTTCCAAGCTATTGAGGCCTTGCACCCCGTCACACCCCATTGAACCGATTGGATGCAAGATGGGGTTCAGTATGTAGCCCAAGGACAATTTGACATATGGATCATGGAAGCTCACAATTAAACCACTGACCTTCCAATTCTCCTGTCCTGCATCTTCTGAACATAGTGAAGCATTTACAGGCAACAGTGTGTGATAAACTTAAAATGAAAGGGAGATAAGAATCTAATTGTTTAACTAGGATGGCATCTTACTCTTAATGGCATGTAGTAAGACATTGCAGAGAAGCAGATGTAAGCTTGCACACACACACACACACACGCATACTTGTCTTGAAGGATGTTGTGAGGACAGTACATTGACTCCCATTGACTTAAATTGATTTTCATCTATTTCCAACCCTTTCTATGGACTGCACTTAACCCTAACATTTACCCTAATTATTACCAGCATGTACCTGTCCCTAACCGAAACGTAAAATCATGTCACACCTTTTAACTGAACTTAACCATTAGCTTAAACAAAAATGTGGACAAGAATTATTTGCTACGAATTATCCTGATTTTTCTCTTAAAATCCAAGAAATGTTCCTCATTCTGTTGCACAATAAGGAACACACACATACAAATACAAATCAGGTAAAAGTAATAAAAATATCAAAAGTTAATTTCAAAATGGACAGGTCGCCAGTCCATCGCAGGGCAACACCGAGACATACAGGACAAACAACCACTCATACACACACTCACACCTAAGGACAATTTAGAGCCCAATCAGCCTAACAGTCATGAGGAGGAAGCCGGAGTACCCGGAGAGAACCCACACATGCACATGGAGAACATGCAAACTCCTTGCAGAAAGACCCAAGGTGTAATTGAACCCAGAGCCTTCTTGCTGCATGGCAACCACGCCACTGTGCAGCCATAGAGCACAAAAATCCATTTTCTTTAATTTTCGTTAAGTCGATTATATTTAGTTTCTGCATTCCAGTCAAAAATAAACGATAACCAATTTGATGTGATTTTCCTACCATGTCACAATTCTTCCCCTTTTAGCACCTTAGAAGTTTTGATTGTTTCATATTTGGTTTTTTTCAGCAAGGCTTCAAAGTGCAATTACCACATTAACTGGCCAAATCATAAATGTGTTTTCCTTCACAATGAGACCCTTTAAGGAAGTATAAACATGTTTTCTAAGTAATATAAAACTTTCTGCATAATGAATCGTGAAAAAATAAAGGACAAAACGAATTTCCTTCAATTTTGACACTGGGAAAACTCAAAATTTTTGTATGCAGCTAAAATGTTGAGATTAAGGGTTTAGTGGCGATCCAGATCCTTCTCAAGCCAGAAAAAGTTACGTTTATTCACTTACCTTTTGTAACACATTTAATATTCTCTCTATGTCCTTTTGCTAATCAGACTAAGTATAAATCTTAGTCTGACTGTTTTATGCTAATGAGAATATGGGCTGAGGTATGTACCCTGAATTTTTTTCTTCCATTACCAGGCTGTGCCATTTTATTTCCACTTTGATGGACACTTCGGATCCCAGAGAGGCCTGAGTAAAGCTGTCTCCTTGTAGCTGCAACATGACTGTCATTATAGGAGGAAAACAAAACTCCAACCGAATAATAATTAGACATGTCCATCTTTGAACAGGAATATTCTGAATGAATCATAATTAACTCAAATCATTTTTCCCCCCTTTTCTTTCATCTCTGCTTCTAATCTCTCTCCCTTTGCCTTCTATTCTCCATCTGTTTCTGATAAGGCAAAGTCATTGAAGAAAAATAAAATCATTTAGTGGGCGTTAATGTGTTTTGATTTTCCCATTAGCGATCCAGACATTGTTCCTCACATAGACGTGAGCATAATTTGTATTTTTTCATCCGCATTAATTTGGTTTCTGAACCTCAAGAGCAACAAGCTGGCCTGTAAATGTATCGACAAAAAGTTGATTCCACAATGAAAGTCAAACTGTTACAAATCTTGGAAGGTGCTTGTTTACTTTTATTCATCAGCTACACACCAACTCAGGCTACTATTTAACTAAAGTATTGCATGCATTTATAATACCTAGTCATGTTTAATGATTTTAACCCGTTCACAAAATTGTGCCACTTATTTGGAGAAATCTTATAGGTTCCCCTCAATTTTCGGTCTATCTTTGCTAAGAAACACTGTGTGGGTATTTTTGTTGTATTCTCATGTCCAGAAACTGCAAACGCACCATCTGAGAGATAACACTTTTTCTGGCCTAAAAAGAGTTGTGAGCGTACTTAAAGATGTTGGGTGATAAAGTGACTTTGCTAGATCTCAGACATCCTTTTGAAGGGAAACGTCCTTAGTAACGGAAACTCAATGGAATTTTTAAAATTATTATTAATTAAAACCTGACTAGTAAAAGATTTCCCAAAGAAATATTGTAAGTTCCCATAACTATCCCGACAGTTTACAAAGAGGTGTACCCACAATGTAAAAAGACTGCATGTCAAAATAATCTGCGTGGTATTTCTGTAAAATGCAGTTGGGCTGTGAATCGGTGGCCTCTCCTTATCCTGCAAAGAAAATGCTGATTTTGCATCGCCATCTTGATTTGTAAAACTGTGTCATCAGCAGAGGCTGGTACTTTGCAATCTATCAATACATTGATATTACTTCACACTTAAGATGTGTGAAATAACAAGGACAACAATATAATTAAAAATGTCCATAACAATCATTTTCTGTCTGGATCTAAAAACTTGGGGATCTACTTTTGCCTCATCCTCCTGTGAGCTCCACCCTCTAGCTCTCCACTCGGCCACTGGGAAAAGTTAAAGGGCTCATTTCCACTTGGGAAATAAATAAATAAAAACTGTTAATTCACTGACACATTTTCATCCGGGACAGATGTCAGCTAATTGCAATCAATATTACTCACATTCCTTGTGTTTTTCTCAGTCTTTGTGGCAGGATGTTTTTTTAGAAATCAGAAAACTCTGGAGTCTGCAAGCTATGGAGGCATCAATATATACATAATATACTGAATATGATTAGCCTTCAATGATCATAACATTCAACCACTGCTCCCAGCTTAATAATGGAGGAACCAACAGACTGAAAGAAAGGATGAAGATAGCAATAAGATAAAGTAAACAAGCTTTTTTTAAGATCTGATTACAACTTGAAATGAAGGAATGATGATAATATGGCTGCCACACAAAATGAAAAAATAATATATGAACAAAAGACCTTTGCTCCTTCAGGGGTGGGCTAAGATTTCTCAGGAGTGTTGACAGATCCACTAGTCTTGTCTGTGGCAGCTCATAATAGTTCATAATCTAATAAATACAATAAATGCTTCTTGTGAAGTGGCTTAATTATTGTACACCTTACACCTTTTTGTTAAAACTAACAGAATTAGGCTATTTACCGTGTTTTGTTTCATTTGCTTCTGGCAAACCGCACCCAGTTTGAATGTTTTGCCAAGAATCCTTTTTGTTTGGAGAGGGGGGGTGCAACTGCATTAAATTAGGGTTAATCCCCCACCTGTTCCTTAATATTGCTGGTCTCTGTCTGGACAAATCTCTCTCCATCAATAGCAAACCACTACGTATCCCACCAGTGTCATTTTTGAATTGTCACCTTTATATTAATAAAATATCTGACTCATCACTGGGCTGGATCTCCTTGGGCCTTAAATCTCTGCTTCACTGTTTTACAGAGTGAGCTGTGTGACCACTTATAGCTGCCTATCACTGAATATGGATGTGACTATGAAGATATTTTTAACAGAACTAATATTGATGAACCTGACTGCTTAAAAGGATTCAAAAAAGCAATTTCAGCCTCACCACAACCAGCAATAATGTTTGCGATGTAAGTACCTGCCCACGTCTCTTATTCCCCTAAACTTTGTAATATTGTTAGGCTGTAAAGCCTGGAAGGCCGCATGTTTCCACGAGTTTAAAAAAATCCTACAGCTAATTGCATCATTTCAAGCGAGGATACACTCTTGATCATCCTGGAGTGGATCCTAACATCTGTGTCCCCTCTAGTATCTGGAATGAACTTGACAGAAGGAATTAGGAAAGTCTTCAAACTTTTAATTACATGTAGGATTCTGGGCACGGGGTGCATGCCAAGAAAAGAAGTGAGCTGTAATGTCTTCTTCCCAGCTTTCCTCTGTCACCTTGGCCCATCCTGTCTGTAAATATCTCTTTATTTGTCTTCCCAGCCTCACAGAAAAAATTAATGGCTGAACTCTAATTTGCATCTGACCCTTTAAACTTCTGTAAGTATTGTTTGTTGTTTTTCTGTTGCAAAAAGGGACTTTTTTTTACCTGGCCTGTGTGAAGGAAAAAAGAGTAAAACCTCTCCCTGCTTTCTGCGGAGTGAACAGACAAGGTAGTTTGTTTTAGGAGGAACTCCAGTTTTGCTCTTTTCTTTTGAATCTTTGAATAGTACGCATATTGAAGCATTTTGTCACATGGTTCAATGCTCATAAAGAAGGTTCATTGAAGGTTTCTTGCTCTCAGTCTATGTGACTTGAAACAATGGAAATCTGTGACTTGACAGGTTTGATTTTATTTATTTTTTAAGTAGGTGGGGGAGGGACTTTGTACACATCCTGGAGAAGCTTAGAACAATACAATGTTTGAAATTCCCCAAGACTGTCTGCGTAAAAAAAAAAATATATATTTCTGGGATTCATTTCCTTTCCCACTGTTAAAAATGTACAAAGCTACTCATGTCCTCCTTTTTTTATGTCCTACTTTCTTTTTCTAGTGCCCTACCTTTCCTAGCATAGTGTTCTAGCTCCAGTCCTTCCTTGCATCCTTTCTTCTCTTTCTTCTCTTTTGTGTGTCATATTCTCCAGTCTGACAGTTTTTTTGTTTCTTGCTTTTCTGCTGATTTATTCTATTGCTCTCCTTCCTTTTGTCCTATCACAATTTGTTCTATTTGCCATTCCTTCATTTATTTCCCTGTTGCATTTTACCTCCATTTTCTTTTGTGTCAATAACCTTCTTTTCATAAGTATTATCTACCTTTCTTGTATGCTGTGTCTTTCTTTATGTTGTTCTTTCTTTCGTCTGTAAAGTTTCTAAAGCAAGTTAGTTACGTTCCTTTCTTTAGTCCTCTGTACCTGTCATTCCTTTGCTGTGATCTACCTCCATCCCTTCACTCCATCTGACCATCCTTCTCGCTTTTCTTCCCTCCTCCTTTCCTTTCTTAAATCTTACTTATCTGTTTCTTAAATGTGTTTTTTGTTGCAACATTTCATTGTTGTCTCATTCATTTTACACCTTTCAATACCTACCTTCCTTTGTTTGGTCTTTTCTAATTTTTTTGTTTCCTTACGGATTTTAACACTAAATTATTTCATTTGCCATTAATTCCTGTTGAAATTTTGTACTTAGAAATGTAGACACATGAAAAAAATCAGGAGTCTTAATAGTTAATAGTTTTACATAAAAAAAAAGCCTCCAGACTGCCCCATATGGTGAACCAGCACATGAAAGCTTGTCTTTATTTGCAAACGGGGGCAAACCCTATAGACTGCTGGAAATAAGCACACTGAACTGTGGAGGTTAAGATTTAATAGTTTTGTTGATCCATTTAGGCACCATGAAGACAAATGAGCTTTGTTGGGGACAACTTGGTCCTAATGTGATGACTCCCTCTTTTAGGGTTAAAGGTCACTTTTACAGGTGTGGTGTGAATTTAACTTTGGTTAAGGCTAGGGTTATGAATATATTGCTAATAGGTAGGGTTTGGGTAAATGTTAAGGTTAGGCCTAATGTGGTGGTATAAATCCTCTACTTTTACACTATTTTTTTAGATGTTCAATCTCAGCATCTTTAAATGCTCAGTATCAGATATTTTGTGGAAATTTTGTTAACAGGAAGTAAGATGAAACAAATCCATGCTTCTGTTTTACAAATCTATTTTTTTTGTCACCTCTTAAGACCATGAAGGAAAGGATCATGATGGAAAATTTCTGAATACACGCCATAAAAGCTCAGATGACACAGAGAGTGACACTGAGTGAAAGGAGTAATGTAATTTGAAAAGTGAACTGAATAAAGGGGACAGCTGCAATTTTACAGTTTTTTTTAACCCAAATGGTGGAGGAACAATGCTTGATTTTATCTTTCTGGGGGAAATCCACTTTTAAAATGCTCTTCCTAATAGAAGCAGCTTTACTCTTAGAAGTCACACATTGGAAGAAAGACACCGGATGGAGACTTTCTGGGTAAAAGCACTGTGGTCTAAAGGGACAGTGAGAAGAAGCACTTTGAAAAGAACACAAGCTGTGTATGATATTGATCGACCAAGATGTTCTTCCTCCTTGCCGCTCTTTCTGACTTGGAGCATCACAACGGTAATCAGCTGGGTGGGATAATGGAGGAAAATCACAGTAATACGTTTTTATACCTCTGAAACATGGCAACACTTTGAGGGAGAATTCTGAGTTTTCCAAGAGTGTGAGCCACAGGATAAAGGTTTGATCTTCCATTAATTATGTTTTTGCTGGGATGACTTTTCTGCCTTTTCTTTTTTTGTTGTTGATTTTGTGCCACTGATTTCATGTAGGTGCTTATGTGCAGGCCTTGCTTCTGTCACACAAAAAACACCACATCCCTGGGGTATTACTGTATCTGTGAAGGCATTTTATCATTCTCCCTTAACCAAAAGGCAGAATCAAATTAACCCAACTAAATTGTTCTAGGTTTTTATTGTACTATAGAAGTTGTTTTTTTATTATTATTAAATGGCATGGGGACAGACAGTTAGGTTTTAGTCAGCATGCATTTCAGGGAAAAAAATGTTTGACAGAATACTTTTTAACTAAATTCTAAAATACAAATACATAACCCACTGAAATGTCCTTTAAATTAAAATATATATTTATTGGTTAAAACTAAAAAGTAGGGTCATTCCCCATACACACGATATGACATTGATAAGGGCTTACACGGTTCACCAGTTGTGGAAACCTGGTGTAATAAACATTTGTGACATTTGCCAAATGTAGCCACTAATGCTTTCTCACAGTTCAATGTAACCTGGATATTACCCAAGACAGTTCTTTTTGTTGTTGCTGAATATACATCTGAAAATATCTAAATAGTCTATTGACGTGAGGATATAAATGTAGTATATTAGTAGTATATATCCATGGAGGTAAAGAAAAGTTTTATACGTTCATTTGACATGTAAAATCAGAAATGTTTATAGAGTATAGCAAAAGAGTAAAACAACCCAGGAACAACCAGTTACTGGTACAGCAGCTGTACTTGTTGAGCTACATAATCAAACACACTACAAATGCAAATTTGTATTTCATAATCATACCTTATCCTCAACATTAGCTTTTAAATTAATGACAATGCATAATTATTGCAATATCAAAACAGGTTAGAGGGATGAAATTAATTCTTACTACACCAGTAGTAAGAATTAATTTAGAAGTGTAATGTGTTATATTTACATTGCTGCATGTTATGTTATCCCTACAAATATTTCTTTATGTGATCTTACAATTTTTTGGGAGCAGACAAATTTACTTGGGCCAATCTTTGTTGAAATACATATAGTGGGTGTGTTTAAAGGCTAGGCATTTTCTTATCACTGAAATATATTTAAGTAAGAGCTGAATTAATGATGATTCAATAGAGAAAGTTCGTTTAAAACCTCAGTAACCAAGTAATGGACCCTTGAGGCAGAGTTCAACCTCTTCAACAGGACTTGACTGTAGGTTTGGGTGAGTGATTTCCCTCTTTACCGGCACATGTTGAAATTGCTGCTGAACATTAAAGAACTTGTCGATGTTAGCAGAAATAGTTTTAACCACAATGGGTGTTTTTGTCACTGTAGGATAAGATAGAACAAAATAAGTATTGATTGCACTTAGATATTGACAATTTCACTGAAGTACGCCTCCGAATGATTGTCTTTTAACAGCGTCATTATTTAATCAATGCTTCCATTTTCAAGACAAGGTGGTTGACCGACTTAATGATGTGCAATTATAGCGTGTCATAGTCCTTCATTTGTAAGCCTTTACTTGGGAAAATGTGACAAAACATTTTCATGTTTAACAGTGAAAAAGTTGGTTTTGAGGCACATGAGCTAATGAAAATGTGTTGGGGATTTCTGTTCAGTCAATGCATGCTTGAATTAGTTTATTTAAATGCTATTTACAAGACATGGTCTTGCCAAAATGTACATTTGTGAAGAGTAATAAGTATTGCTCTACATTTTCGACTGGTTTTTGTTGAGAAACTGTGTAGTGTAGCAGTCCTCATTCTGGTGCTCGGAAGTCCAGCGGCAGTAAATGCACCACCATAGAGGGATGCACTATCTTGATTAGGCCGAGTGTGGCAAAACAAGGACAAATGAAAGAGAAGGTCACCAAACAGTACTGTGTTATCGGAAGAAAACTACTTGCAGCAAAACCAAATGTTTTACTGAGAGGGAAAAACAAAATATTTTTGCAATGAAACTGAACAGGAAGCCTAACACTGAGCTGATTTCCCAGTGATGTTCTGAACTTGACTGTTGGAACAACCACATGAGAGGAATGAGTAAATGGAGGTCCAGCTGAGGTATCCATTGTTTTCACATGCCTGCCAGAACTAGTCCCTATAGCCATTATGTCCTGTATTTGTCCATCCAGGAAGTTAATTGCAATATGTTTGTTGGCATTTTCCTTTCCACTGGTCCATAATTATCTCATTCAGATGTAATCACAGCTCTAATGTGGCAGAAACAAAACCATTTTGGGACTTTGTCACTCACAAGAGTTTGCCATTAGTGATTTTATAAATTGTAACACTTGATTCATCATCTATATTTTAAAATGCCTTAGCAGCCAGAGTCTTTCTGTATGTCTGACCACACGTAACGTCAAAGACTAGCAAAGCCTAAATATGCAGGTTTCATATGAAACAATTTTTCTAACTATTTGAGGACTACCATAACCATGACTCATCTTTATTGAAAACATCTCATGATGTCATTTACACAGAAAGTAAAGGCGAAGGAAATGCAGTTTTGGATTTATAAACTGCAAACCAAAAACTTTTAGGCCCTGCACTTCTTTTGAACTATTGTAGAAGCTTTTCACAAATCTCTCTACAGAATACTCGGATGCTGGACATTCACAGGTGGAGCCGTGGAGGACATATTTATGGACCATCTTTTTAAATTGCTGACTAGAGGATGGCTAATACTGAAGCACGTTGGAAACTTTATTGGTCTTTTAGACCATGTTATAAAAGACAATTTAATTGTTTTTGTTTTCTTTCTTAGTTGGAGAGTCTTTTGGATATTTTTTTGTTCAACTGCTTTTGGGAAATGCTTCTTATCAGCATCACATGGCCGCTTTTTTGTTTTATACCCTGAAGAATCTTTGTTTGCATCATTTTTGCTGTTGACAACCTGCCAGTTTGGTCTCACTGAAACCTGCCTCACTGTTACAAAAAAATAAAAAAATTCAAATTGTCTGAAGCATGTGCTGAGAGAGAATGACATTGGGCGCTATCTCTGAGTCAATGCCGAGGCCAATTCAAAGAACTCTGTTCCAGAAATTCCCTACCCGCCCGACCATGCAACAAAGAGGAAGTATTTGCTGGTCTGGCTATCCATCTGTGTTCCTGCAAGTAGGAATGTGTCACACATATCAGGTGGGACTCTTTATTTTTTTCTGCTACTGTAATTATGAAGGAGGCTGGTGTGTTTTAGGAAACTGCATTCATTTTCTAGCTCCTGTTTTTTCTTTAGTTAGAAAATTATCAGAATAATGTGTCAGACTTTCCCTTTTGTGCTTTAGATTACATAACAAATTAACTAAATGTGTACTTATTGTTATAAGTTTTCTAAGATGGCATTAGTAATGCATTTTTAGTTGAGTGTTAAGAAACCCATACTTTTGCACCGTATTATTTTCACTGATGGTTTGTGTTGATGTATAGGTTCTTGGATGATTATTCAATGCCTGAATCAATGCTCATGAATAGCTACATCAATAATGGTTGAAACACTGTAATACACGAACAGTTATCAAAATAAATAAATGCAATTGTAATGTCCTCTGACTTTCCTGTTGAAAAAAATCACAATATAGCTTTTCAAATGAGTTATTGCTACCAATTTTTACATGAATATAACATGTCTCTAAGAATTACAATATCATTTAATTTACACATGTTGGATCAAAACTAAATTCTAGATTTAAGAAATAGAAAAGGACTGAGGATGTTTTGCGTTGTCGGGTCTCTGCATGAACAGAAGTCTGCTGAATCAAAACTCACAGAAGCTTTTGAATCCTGCTTGAAAAATCATGGACTCATCTCTATGTAGGCAGATAGGAAAACCTTCACCTGCTGCTTTGTTGTAACGCTGCTATGACAGAAATATTTTTTGAAGAACAGACCCAACAGTTCAGGATGTTCTCTACACTTGAATTGGCAAGATTCATTTTAAAAATGGAAAAGAAAAAGGTATTCAGTACAAAAAATAATAATTAAAAACTAATAATTATAATCTTTTAGTTCTGAGGTACCTCAAGGCTTGGTCTCTGTGCCTTCTAAGATTATGTAAGTTTATCTTTGTTGATAACCCCATCCCTCTATTTTATTCCACTCATATATAGTGGAGTTGCAGGAGCAGCGGCTTAAGAAAAGAGGCCCAGACATCCACCCCAGCCACCTCGAACAGATCTTCTAGGGGAATCGAGGGGCGTTCTCAGGCCAGCCGAGAGACACAATCACTCCTGGGTGTTACACTGGAACTCCTACTTATTGATTCTGCCTGAACCACCTCACCGGGGAAACAAGGTGTTTCAGTATACCTGTTTATGGTTAAAACAAATATTTACATTAAAACGGCTACAGGGGAAAAGATGGTTATTACTTTGTGGAAAGTTATGAGGTTTAGACATGCTAAGATCATTTTTCTTTCAAACTATTTGGGTTACAATATTAAATCCAAAACCTATTAAATATGTGTTTTTCTGCTTGTGTTTAAATTATTTGTATTTTTATATAAGTGAACACATTTCCTAAAAATACACTTGAGTCCTATTGGATTGGTTGGTAGCGTAAACATGGCCTCCCTCCAAGCTTATTCCAAACAAAAATGTGCATGTTAAAATCAAAATCCTGATTAGGTATAAATCCTGCATCTCACCGCTGGAGCAGCGATGTTTCCAGTGCGTAAGCTGCCTCTCACCATTTGATTGCTAGAGATGCAGCCAGCATACCCAAAACCTGAGAAAGACTTAGCCTAGAGATGACAGATCAAGAATCAAGAATCAGTTTATTTATATAGTGACAATTTACAACAGATGTCGTCTCAAGGCAATTTACAAGAAAATCAATTAAAATCACAGATAAATTATTACAAATCAGTTTGAAAAAGTTTCCAATCTAAGGAACACCAGCAGATTCATCGAGTCAATGACTTGCAGCATTCACTCCTCTAGAATCAGCAGACAGAAACAATGATAACTTAATTACAGACTTATGTCCGCCTTGTTTTAGTTGCTCAAATCTATGTTCTTAAACTGATTATATCGTGTCCATAACACCATAAATCCGAAGCATCAGGAACTCAGACTTGTGGTACTGTTTTTAAACAATAATTTAATACGGACCAATGAACGCAGTACAATTACAAGCTGTGATAACTCACACCAGGGTTACAAAACCAAATGAAATTCCCTTGATAAAAGAACAAATTTTATATGCAGGTCCTTACAATTGCTTAAAAGCTGGGATAAAGTCGACATTGTTTATCAGTCGAACTCTGAAGATGGGAAAGAGGACAGATTGTGTAGGTTTTACATGTTATAAACCCCCACAAAAAAAAAAAGACCCGGAAAAAAAACTAAGCAGAGCAATTGTAAATACATGCACTTATCCTACTGTTCATCAACAGCTTACGTAAAGCTATAAAATGACTACAGGCTTATTTATCAATTTATTGTAAAAATTAAATAGCTGGTTTCAAATTTAACACAGAAACTTCAAATGTTCAAAGACACTTTAATTGTTCCCCTTTAATCCACAGCACTTAATTACAACCACACAATCATTCCAACCCAAAGGTGACACACTTTATGTCCCTGTTCATCTGTTTTTCGCTGCGGTGCGCGCGTCCCATCCACCTGTGTCCCTGGTGTACGAGCGCGCAGGTGTGGCTGCTGTGGACAAAACACACAGCGTCTCCCCCCTTTTCATTTGTTTTAGTCGCCAGTTTGGGTTTGAGAAGGACGCGCCGGCGCAGTTTGCGGTCTCCTGTGGGTCCTGGAGCGTTGATTTGGTTTCCCTGAACTCTCCTCTCAGAATGCATTTGCGTTAAGCGTTAAATTTAGTCGCTGTGCTCGCATCCAGGGCGTGTGCGCTGGAAAGACCGAGCTGCGTCCCGTTTGGTACCAAGACGCAAAATAAACGGAAGCTGCTCGTTTGTGCGCAACAGAAATAAAAGCGCACGCAAAACGGTACAAACCCAAAAAGAAGTAGGTAGTTGAGTAAAGATATAAATTCGTTCCAAGAGGGTGAGAATACGTCTTTTATGTATATTTTAAAAACAGAATTCCACCAATTTGTTTTAAAATTGGGGGGAAAAAAAATAAAATAATTTTTACTGGTTGGATATGAAAATTGATTTTTTGGGGAGGATCTTAATTTGAAATCCACTTGCCGGATGTTTGGCTACCACACCGTTCAGCTTGATGCTTGCGCGTCCCGGTGACGCGGAGAAGTCGGGATCATAGATTTGCACCTGGATGCGAGTAGTTTTTTTTTGGGAGTTCGTCTCCAGGTGTTAGACGGACCCCGCAGCGTACCCAGTTATTATAATAAACATTAATTTATTTTTACAATCTCATACTTTACTGTGGGGTAAAAAGAAACCTCTGAAGATTTGTGTGTGTGTGTGAGGACGGGATGTCTGCTGGTGTATGAAGAGGACAGCGCGGATGGATGGATGGATGCACTGGAATATTGCTCTTAACTAACTGAGGATTCTGTTGTACTTGGATCCTTCTCTTTGGAGTTCCTGATTGGTTTCCTCCCTGATCTGTGAGAACCGTTTCCCGAGGATCTGATCTCCCTAATATGCGTCTGGCGCGGAGGACACCTGGCGGAAGGTGCGCAGCGGGGTCCAGCCTGACGGGACGTAACTTCGGCGTCTGACAGCCCGTTTTGTTTCCGATCGTGTGCGTGATGCGCGTGGAATGAGGACAGACGATGGATGTGATTTGGGAGATACTGATCATCCTTCACGCAAATGTTATTGTGTGCATATCAGGTGAGTCGTGGGCGTCGTTCGTGCCTCACCGGGCAGGTGCGGTCTGGACAGGCAGAGGTAAAAACAAACTAAAAACATGTTTGGATGAGATTAAAGCAGGAGAGTAGAGGACTGGTGGGTGACGGGGTGGGGTTGCTTGTTAAGGTGAGTGGGGATAGGGGTGGGAGGGGTGGACATGAATCTGGAAACCCGTTTTTGGACGCACTTTGACACCTTAAGACTGTACTGCCGTACATGTGTGACTGTTTAAGCAAAACGAAAACGTAAACGCTTTGGTTTTTCTTCCATTTCCGGGATTGGATGCGCACCTCATTTGCGCATGTATGGCACGATGACAAAAAAAGAACACCCTAATGAGTATGTACGGACTATATTCTTTCTTTTGTGTAACGCATCTATCTCCACTGTTTCGAATAAAGCCTCTGCGCCCCAGAAACTTCTGAGACTGGAGCCAAGGTGCGCAGCGCGCTCCGCGGTGTAGTGGCACTGTAGATTACAGCCGTGCGTCAACGGGTTCCTGTTGGCACCATAGAGCCCCTGCATGATTCCTGAGCGTGCACACACCTTATGCTCGACTGTTTATTAGCAGCCCCACTGGCCCTGTTTTGGTTGCCTTCCAACTATATTTTTTGTGGATAATAGTTGGAATTATACGGCAGGTGCTGTATTTAGTTTCTAAATGACGCAAATCTGGGAATATGTGGTAAATCGTGCGTAGATTCCGGTGTCTACGCACGCAGAGCTGTCATCCTTCCTCTTTTTGTCATGTGTGGATATAGATAGATAAATGGCTGAATATGGTATGTTCCCTGCTTGCATCTTTTACATTACAGTTATAAGTAACAGACTTTAAGTCTGAAACAGTTTCTTTAGTTCAGGAGAGCAACCATGACAAATTATTTTGGTTTTCATCTGGGGGTATTTAAATAAAAAAGCTCTTTGAATATTGTATGATTTAATGCCCCTGCTGCACTTTTATGAACATGCTCTCTCTGCACACATGCAACTTTTTCTACATTTTATTCTATTTAATTTTAAACCTGATTCTGATTCTAAATGGTATTTTTCAAGGATGTACAATAGGGCGAATCATGAACCTGACAAAAATGGGTGACCTACTATAGGAACACATGATCCTAACAGTACTTCAGCGGTTTAAACGGTTTAGGGCAGATGCTTTAAAACAGGCCAATGGTTCTGCTTTTGATTTGGTTTGGTTTGCAGAGTCCGTTACAACGTTTAGATCCATGTTCCTGCAAGAGCTCGGGAACAGATACCAGAGGTAGCATATGGACACTCTGATAACAGATCCTCTCATTATTTACTGCGTAAAACCTTCAGAATTTTTTTACCTCAAAGTCAGACTTAATTTTAACTGACACACTGTATTTAGTCACATGTATGCCGTTTCACATTCACAACACAATATCTTTATAAATCATATATTGAAGAGGGCAATGATTGTGGAAAAGGAGGCTAATTATATCAAATTTAATAATGGCAAACATAATATCAAAATGATTCAGATAAAATTCAAAATTCACATCTAAGATTGTTTGCTAACCATTAACAGAGCTGTTTTCTGTTAGCTGTACATGGATGTAGATCGGTCAAAATCCAGCTAAACCAGATTTCCTAAGATCTCTGTTACGTGTCACAGCTGAGCATGCAATTTGAGCATGACTTTTATGAGTGCCAAGACCTAAATCTTTGATGCAACTGGGCGCCAGGGTTTGGTACTGCTTTCGCACAGAGAGTGGTGACTTGCTTAGTGGGCTCCGAAAGGAGCGCGCTCCTTCTGTAATTTGTTTTTGGGTTTGGAAAGAAAGATTATTGTTTGTGTAACTGTAAACAAATAATTAAAATGTCCACTTAGCTTACTACTACAGATTACAGTGGAAACAATTAGAGAGGTAATGATTACGTGATTCTGGCTGAGGTTTCTTACTGGAGAAGCACGACGGAGACACACGTCCAGACAAGCGTACGATGCAACGAGTGAAAACGAAAAGAAATTCTTAGCAATTCTGTGGTTAGTCATACAGAGGAGCGCCGACTGTGTAAGGTTGGGAATGAAGTCTCATAAGCCAGTCATGACTGCCTCTTTGTTTTGGAGTGGGTTCTGAGACTGAAGGGCACTCGCTTTCCTGGAAGGAAATGCATACAGCGAGAGTAGAGATGGATGTAAACAACCACAGATAATATGAGCATTTTTGTTTCTACACACACCCAAACACAACAGTCAATTTGAAATGACATTGAAACAAAAACATAATTTCACTTTTCTTAAATTTCTCAATGTATTTAATTCATAAAGTGTTATTATGATGTTTTTCGACCAACATGCATAATTTCAACAAGAGCAGATGTCACTTTTGAAGGAATGTTCTGTACACTTACAGAGCTTGTTTTAAATTTAGCTGCTGTTCCTGATGCAGATTCACCTGTTGTTGGTTTGCTTAGTTGACTCATGCCGCCCTTGTTGTGTTGCATCCTACGTCCTCTCTCCCTCCCTGCCCATCTAAAAACTTCTACTACCTCTCTGTGTGACTTTGATTGTTTAGAGATGTTACGTGTTTTACTTGTGGCTCCAGTTAATCCACTGGTAAAACAATTTAGAGAAACTTGTAAATCTTAGTCGCAAACAAAAAAGAAATCATTGGACTCAACAACTTTTTCTTTTCCTTCAACTAGTAAACTGACGACATTTTTTTTTTTTTTGATTAACGTTAAATTTAACTGAGAAAGGAACCTTGGTTTTACATCTGTTAGTGCTGAGTCTGAGTAATGCTAAGGCTCCCTTGACATTTCATTTCCATATCAAGTTCTTGTTCTTACAAGAAATCAGGCATGAGGGACAATTACATTTATCTTGAATATAGAATTGTCAGGATGGTTTTTAAATGACTCGAGCAGAGGTGGAGTTGAGTGATAATATATTTATTGAGGGATTGAATATGAACAGAACACGAATGGAACCACACAAGGAACAACAGACAACGGTACGGAGCGAGAGGAAAACTAATGGCGCGGAGGCGGAACTAAAATGACAACAAGCAGGGAAACAATAATGACGGAACCAAATGTAACAAGCACAAAGACACTAATAAAATAACAAACACTAACACGGGAAACAAGAACTAAACCGACTGAGTACAAAACCAACAAACAATAACGATCACGGGGGGGAGGTACACAGGAGCTGACTACACAGGAAACAACAACAAGGACGCACAACACGGAAGGAGACAGAGGAACCTAAGTGACGAGCCAGGACTAGAGCTAGAGCAAGAGACTCACCCGAGACACAGGGACTGAGGAACTGAGGAGAGGCGAGGGACATCAGAGGGGGGACTCAGGAAGGACAACAGGGAAATACCAGAGGGAGATGATGCAGGAGGCTTGAGGCAATGAAGACTAGCGGGGAAAGACGAGGAGGCAAGGCTAGAGGCAAAGAAGACCAACAGAGGCTAGGCTAGGAGTAAAGAGGACTAACAGGGGCAAGGCTAGGAGCAACGAGGAATAATAGAGGCAAGGCTAGGAGCAACGAGGAACAGCAGGGGAAAACAACAGACGATCCAGCGGTGAGTGCATGATTGCATGTGGCTTTAATAGTGAGAACCGGGGTGTGATTGGTTGAGAAGGGGAGTGAATTATTGCAGACAGCTGTG
>JAVLVB010000391.1:439394-453264 GCA_032876305.1 Orestias chungarensis
AGAATCTTCTCATATATAAACGGACAAACCTTTACATGGTAAAGAGACTATATAGCTCTCTGCAGAGAGATAAGGAAATAACAGGATCACATGTTATCAATTTAAGTCAATACTTCTTCAGGAATTGCAAGTCATGCTTCATAACAAGTCTTTTCTTAGAGACTGTAGTATTATCTTATTTGCTGCAATGAAACACTGTTCGGAGATAAATAGTTACTGTATCCCAGTGTTGTTTTTAACTAGCCAGCAGTGTTGTGCCTGCCGACCGAACCTTGTTTGAGAATCGGATTTCTTGTTTTGTGAATGATACGTGAATGTAAAGCGAAGTATTGTTAAAATATTTTTGAAATGTACCTTAACTACACCCCAATTGGATGAATGGATAGATAGATGGAATGTAATTATTAAACCACTGGAGAAAATAGACTTTGAGCCTAATTTGACATATATGCAGATTTATTATGTTTTTTTTTTGTCTGCTTTAAGGGAACCCCCTCGCAGGAAAATCTAAACTGATTGATTCAATTGTAAATTGAATCTACAAACATCTCTGTAGACAACACTATTTTTTTTAGTCTTTGTGTGCCGTCTGTTTTGATAACAACCACATAATAACCTTTCTCTCTCCCCAATGCATATTTTTGTAATGCAGCATTTTTCTCACATGTATATATGCTAATACACAGAAGCTGTTCATATTGGGAGCTTCTGGTAAAAGCACCCCAAATGAGGAGCTGATGTAACTGCATATTTGTTCAGGCTATTTGAGTGCAGTGTGAAAATGAAAAAACCAAGTAAAATTGTCCCAATTTACTCATTCCTATCCCAAAAGAATTGAATGCCCCTAACTACTCTGATGTGAAAAAAACCATTTGATGCTCTAAGACCCTGATATACCTCTCAACCACCCACTTGGATCTTGCAGACAAGCATACACCTTTATTCATGCTCTTTTTGGCTCTGCTGAACAAGTGTGGTTCACTCACGCTCAGATTTAATTACAGACATATTTATCTTTTTAGTCTACTCGTGTGTGTTTGTGAGCAAATTCACTTCAAGTGTTATTGGTCTTGTAAGCACACAGTTTGTCACACAAATTTAAAAAAATCTGATGCCTATCGTAAAGAACATCTGCATTCAGGCTATAAATTATTATTTTTATATTTTTTAGTTGAACCCTTGTGGGTGGGTATAGAACTTTGGGTAGGCAAATTTGAATAAACCAAGATACATTTCATAATTGTTACATTATGGTATATGTTGAGCAGAGATGTTTAAATCTGGCTGAGCTTTCGGGATACTCTCAAATTTAAAGAGGAGGCGGCAGATTATTTTAAGGCACTACCATAATTCCAGTTTTTTACATTTTACAGACACAATTTATGATTCTTTGGTCATCAGGAAAAATGAACAATAGTACACTTTTCTTTTACTTACGTTATTGGTTGGGTGAAGACATTTATTATCAAATAATTGTTTTCTACCCAAATCACCCCGTCCTCAAATTCTACTGCTCCTGACCATATATTACCCTTTGCCAAAAACCCTCCAGTTCAAACTAAATTCACTTCCTAAAAGTAGCTCAATGATATTGACTCATATGGCCACTCCATAGGTTTAGGTTTTCAGGAATAGCTACCAACAATTCATCTTGTCAAACCAGAATGTCCATATACCTCTCATGTATGAAAAAAGGGTGATTGTAACGTTTTGTGGAGTTTTTCCTGATAAATTTTCTTTGGACATCAATTTTGAACAGATTAACAGATTGTAGGTCATACATTTCAGTTATATTGGCAAACCATCTGTGTATCTGTATTTAGCAATAGGGACAATGTAACTTTATGTCATATGCGTTGTATTCTTTTCATGGGCATCATGTATTTATGGTCATTAGTTTCACTTGGCTACTAATCGCTATTGTCAACAAGGGCGTTTCTTTGCAGCACAGTTTTCCTTTAGTTAAAAATCTGTACTATAGCTTTTAAATCAAAGCTTGATTGGCAAACCAAATCAACTGTTTTATCCGCTTGTTTTCTAAAGTTTAGCTACCTTTGCCAGCAGCAGATCCTTTGATTATTCTCTGTAGGTCCACATTGCTTGAAATCCTAGCATGCCACTGCATCACTAGATAAATTTTTTTTTTGAAAATAGATTATTCAGCTCTCATTAATTCCCACAGTTTCCTCATTCATTTGATATTCCTGTAGGGATTGGATCAAAGTATTGGATGTTCAAAGACCCCTATTGTATCCCTCTTGATGCAATTGGCTGCTCTGCCCACTGGGATGTTTAGAGAAGCAGCAAGCCAAAAGATGTTTTTCACTTTTGTTCATTCAGTCACATTCATTCATTTATTATTATGCATTGCCTTCCTATTACAGCAGCTTAACGTACCTGGTTATTTTTTGTTCTATTTACATTTAAGGTCCCAGATATACAATAGCTACACATATTGATTATGCTCTATTATAATCAGGCACTCTGTAGGTTGTACTTCTGTTCTTATGGTTAAGCATGGATGAAAGAATTGGCTTGCCAATACAGCACTGTCTTGCTGTTTCAGATATTCTCAAGAAAAAAAAAATATTGATTTTTTTTTCCTTTTTTTTGCAGCCTTCAGTGTCTGATATCTATAAAGAGTATTTGTGTGTATGTGTGTGTGTGTGTGTGTGTGTGTGTGTGTGTGTGTGTGTGTGTGTGTGTGTGTGTGTGTGTGTGTGTTTGTGTTTGTGTTTCTGTGTATGTGTGTGTGTGTGTGTGTGGTTTTACACTCTTTATTGCTGTGATGGCAAAAGGCCAGATCAAAAATAAGATGTGATGTATAGAGATCCATTACCTAACAGTATCTTCTCGTCTACAGAATTATTTCCCTCTCACCTTTCTGCTGGAGCGGCTCTGGAGATTAAGCTCAACTGGCTCTCATGTGCCAGGCATTTGAGAAACACTGCACACAAGTCTATAATGTCACGATAGCTTGGAGCAAACTTGCACAATACAATTAAAGGGGATATAATGTGGTGCGGTTATGAGCACTCACTATCTTACACAACCTAAACTCTCTATGTATTTACTTTATATACATGCTGATTACATTTTCTATGATTTTGAGTCTAGCAACTAAACTGTGATTAAAAGCCAAAGCAGATTTCTACCTAATTGAAAACAATATTTTACCCCACCCTCCCTCCACTGGGTCCTTCACCAAAGCAGCAAATGTACCTGAAGCTACAAGGTAACTGTTTTTTTTCCAGCTTAATATATATATATATATATATATATTATATTGCTCTGGTAACAGATAAACATTTTGACTGACACCTGTGTCACCTCCCAGCAGGAGGATTTCTAGTTCAAAACTCTTCTGAAAAGCCCTCTTATCAGGGGTCCACTTGTTCTACCTGTGTCTGTGTTTTCCAAAGCCAGAACGGCCTACAAGGAAGGTTAATTGGTGGTTCTGTTGATGGCTAAAGGCGTACGTGAGTGTGTAGGGGTTTGAAACACAGCAACAAGAACAGCTTAATTAACCCCAAGACCCCTGGGTAAAGATTAGCTGTCGGTTTTAGTTTAATTCCCCAAGCCCAAAATAACTGGAAGTAGTTGATCTTGAAAGGTGATTGGTAAGCGATGCTTTAAAAACTGACCCCTGGTTGGTAGGTGAAAATATTAAAACTTCACTGGTACTGTGTTGGAAAAAAAATGAAACCTTTGTTTAAGATTGTTTCCACGCAGGAGTTTGGAGTTTAATTTTTGGTGCAAAGTTCTGTATAAAGTAAAATTTTGTTAATGATGTAAGCTATGAATAAAACAGAAAATAGGTCACCCTTGCCTTCAGCAACTTTGTGAAAAAGCCTCTAACTGTCTCAAATCCAGAACACATGCAAATTCATGTTTTCAACATATTCATACATTCAGAGATCCAAAGTCAGGTCTTTTTCCTGTTATGAGAGACATTGTGCAGAATCTAAGGCACATGGGCCTTTTAATGTTTTCTGTCCCACTTCCATGATCTCACTTTATCAATTTATCCACACGGTGCAGTCATTTAAAAAAAGTTCAAGAAAGGGACTTTAATGCTCAATGACAAAGACACCATGTAACAAAATATTGACCCAATATCAAAGGAGACATTTTTTTACAAAATGGATTTTGTAAAAAAAAAAAAAAAAAACACTTGGACAAGTACCAGCATTTATCCCTTATTTCCAAGACCCAACAACAAGGTTTTTTTATTCATTTAGTAGACGCTTTTATCCAAATTGACTTACAAGGCAGATACACATGTATATAAAGTGATCTGGACGAGGACCAGCTCTTCTAAATTTAATGCCTTGGTAGTCAAAACAAGATTGAATCTTAAGTCTGATCTCAGGGTTCGTGTGTGTCCCAAGTGAAATGCTGAATGGATGGGGCCAGAGAATAAAAGACAAGTTATCTTTACTGCTGAAGACTGCAGGCACTGCACCTGTATGCTATGGTTAAAAAGGGATAAGCCAAATAGTACCCTTTAGGATTTTCCTACTGTATTTTACAACCTTCTTCTATGGACATGAGACATGCTTGGAGACCAAAATGAGTACACCTGTTTTCTACATTGAAAAGGGTGAGTTAGGGCAGTTCAGTTCCCTTTGGATGTTTCCCAGCATTCTCAGTAGGACATTGTAAAGTTAGTGTTGTGTAATGTTTAGAAATTATTTTGAATCCCCAAATGAGGTAACGAAGTAGACTGGAGAGATGCTTATATTTCCCTTCTGGACCTGTTAACACTCTCTGATTGAGACTAAGTGTAATATTGAATTGGCAGTTTAGGGTTATTTACATAAAAGTGTTCTCTTCTGACCATAAAACATTTCACCTTCTTATGTTGATGGCATTTCTTAAGTCTAATAATAAGTGTACTTTCCTGAGTCTAAAAGTGACCACAGTCCCCTACAGCACGTGGAGTGAAGAAACAACTTTTCAACCCATTGGCTTATGGCCTGATAAACAAACTAGATGAAGGTAACAGGTCAAAAGGGTCTCATAATAAAATTGTTTCTTAGCTCCATACAGTGAGTGTTGGTTGGTAGGACAGTACCAGGATACATTAAACACAAATCAAACCCCAGTCCCACACAGCATGCTGCACATTTTCATTGAGTATTCTTTGGCGTTGGAACACCTAAATTTAGGTTGAATATACTGAAAGTTTGGTAAAGTAAACATTTCTGAGAAGAAATTCCACATTTTCCCATTTAAAATTTCAAGATACATATTTTGTATGTTTATAATATTTTCAACTAATGCTTAATAGGAATTTTTACCTGCTTGGTCAGTTTTGGGTGTTATTTGTTAAAACTCAAAAATATACTTTTTTCAATCTAAGTATTTCTCACAGGAATCTCTCTGCCACCCGGATTCAGCTTTTCACTACAGAGAATGAGTTTTTTTGGGGGGGGCTAATTTTAGAGATAAATACGGTCTACTGTTTTAAAACAACATGACTGCATGAAATCTTTAATAGTATGATGAAAACGAAGGGTGGAGGCCTTGGTGTATTTGTGACAATAACACATGTCCCCACCAGCCGGCCATATGCCACCAAACAAGCATGTTTTACCGAGGACACTTGTGGTCACTCCCTCTGGTATGAATGAATTTAGCTCATGTTACAAACCCCAGTGGCATATGGCATGCACAATGTGTTACTGTTTGACTCACTGCCCATTCACTTCGTTGCTGCTGTCTGGTCAGTGTCGGCATGAGTCTGCTGCCCTTCTGCTGCTTTTGATTACCAGCCAGTTAACTTTAAGCACCAACAGCTATTAGACGACAACTTAATTCAGTCCAGTATTTGCTTAAAATATGCTTACTGCCTTCTGTTCACTGGTATATGGAACTAGGAAGATCAGACTTTAAAATATTTTAATCACTTAAGATTGGCTTTGCACTTTTTTTCCTTGGTTCCACAGGATTTTTAGGTTTTCAAAAAGCTGTTCTTAAATTTTGAATTTAAGTCTTTACTGTTGAGTCATACAAAACGGCTGCATATGAATAAATATACATCCATCACCTGTGGATTCCAAGTGTGGTCCAGCCCTCTCAAGCACTGATTTGGTCTCCACCGATACTTCAATTAGATCCAGCTCATTAACTTCTAAATGACTGCACTATGTTTTACAGCTTGGAGCAGGCTTCATCTGTAGAGAGCCTTTTAGTGGATTTAAGTGTTGTTTTACGTATAAACAGCTGCCTGCTGCTAATTATGTAAATGAGAGTGGTAAGACTCTAGTATGTTACATTTATTTTTAAAATTATGTCAATACAATTCATTTTATCGAGTATTACTTGTTACAGGCTTTTTTGGTCAGTGTGTGGTGCTCAGAATGTTGCCAGCACATAGAGCAACTTTGCGTTCTTAATTAATTTCACAAAACTGTCTCCCGCAAAGGCATCCAGTGGGAATAGCTGTTTTTCTTAGAAATAAAAACAATTACATTTTTTTGGATAGGGCTCATCTATAACAAGTGCCAGTGAGCATAAATGGTGGCATCATAAGGCACTTGCTGGATCATCCACCAGTTCTTCAGGGCAGTAAGTAAAAACGATCAGAGATGCATAGTTAACTACATTAACTATATCAAGAGGTTATTATTAAATTTCGATCTTTGTAAGCACCCTTTTGGGGGAGTGTCAAATGTTTTTTTTCAAGAACCCTGATTTTTTAAGTGTTTATTTATAATAAATATAATAAAAACTATGGTTTTCTGCCAAATCCTCTGGGATAGCAAAAAAGTCTTATCAAGGCTTCCATTTGGAGTCTGAAAACTGACGCAAAGCCACATTTTATGTTAGTTTTGTGTTCGCCGACCCTGGAAATTAATCACACTTTATAATCGTGTGCAGAACAACAGACATGCCAAACAGGTATTTCATTGCCACACCCACACAATGGACGGATGTAATATAAAACACCATGTTAAACTGTACAGGGGAGAAAGATCATTTAGATTTATGCCTGTAATTTTGCCACAGTTTTACAATGCTGTGCAATCACTTTTTTATGTTTAAGAGAGAGGGAACATTACCAACAAATAAAGAGGAAAGTAAAACTGAAATGTATAAAACAAGAGTAAAACAGCATCAACACGACGGTCAGCACTCACTTGGAAGACAAGGTGTTTATAATTGTCCACTATCTCAACGGCCTGCTTTTCTGCCGACAGGCGAGATGTCTGAAGGATGCTTTTCTAAAGTAAATAAAACAATTTTTTGTTTTTATGTATGTTAGTATTTAAATTGACAAGTCACAGAATTCCTTCTCTTTTGGTACAGGCTTCACTTTCTCATTGTGAGAAAAGTCAGCACCAATGTGAGTCCTGGGCAGTGAAAGACCCAAGAAACATTTCTATTACTGTCTTAAAGCAAATAATAATAAAAACAGTAACCTTAAAAACTTACTGGTGTTTAAATAATTCAGCCTGACTTCTTCAATCTCTGTAGACACTTAAAGCTAAAGCAAGTTATTTTTCAAAAAGCTTTGTTTTTTTCTTATTTAAAAAATATGAAAACCATCAGAAATTATATAAAAGAAGTGTACTTAGTAAAATCTAAATAGTAATAACTGTGATAGCTTTTCAATGGCTCTTTCATTAAATTAATTTACCTTTTATTCTAATTGTTGTTTAGGAGCTTTAGAATGGAACCAGACTTTAATGCTTCTATTTAATGGCCTGTTAACGAGTCATTTGATTGCTTCAGTCGTGTTGCAGAATGGATGCCTCTAAAAGGCTCAGGTTAGCAGTTCTCCAGCATTTCATTGTTTGGCCTTTCAACTTAAAATGTAGTTACTGTATGTCAAATGAATGCTGAATCTGAAGTTCTTATCTTGTAAATCTCTAAGGTTGTACTTCAGTTTCTAAATCACTCCACAAAAATCCTAAATCTTCTTACCGTTTCCTGCTGTCTCTTTATAGACCTGTTTTCTGTCTGTAAACCCATACAAAAGTAAGATTACAGTGAGAGCTGGGAAAACAAAACACAGTTAGTTTTATTAGGTTTGTCGGCTTTTTTGCGGCGTTTTTCACCCTGAAGTGTTTTCTTTAATCTACTGCAGACAACCAAGAGCACACCACTGCATCACTGCCATCTCATTGCATCCTACTGTACTGTGTTGTACATAGGTATGTATTTTTTACATACAAAAATGTTATCTGCGGTTGTTTTTGTTTTTTATCGAAGGATTGCTTTGTGAAATGAACTCTTTCCCAAATTTTGAGCTCCGTTAAGCAGGAAGTTTGGTATTCTCATTGTTTATTGTTTTAGTTACAGCATTTGATTACATTTTGGTATTTGTAATTTAGCTTAATATCACATGAAAACTGGATGCATTTAGATTGACTATGTTTACGACTGGATAACCAGTCACAAAGTTAATGTTCATACAAAGTTCTTGGGAGCACAAACTGTTAGTCAGGATTTGGTAACTGTTTTTTCTGCTAAATCTACTTTCAGGATTTCCACAGGTTTTCTGCAGCTGACATATTGCAGTTATTTTTTATATCAATTGAAATGGAAATTGTTTACTGATTACTCATGGATTTTAGAAAAACACAATTCTTGTGCTTTTACAAAAGTAAAATGGCCACATTTACCTGAGATGTTTTTTATTGACTCTTTCTAAAACTGTTTAAATTGTATATTTAAAAGTAGGATATCTTAAAAAAAAAACTAAATCAAGCAATTTCTTGTCATTTTACCTCCTCAAAAATTAAAAATAAAAGAAAGAAAATATTTAAAACCCCACTGTTCTGTGTGGTTATATATCACAACCACTAAATGAATGGGTATTTTGAAGGATACAGCTGGGCTTATGTGTTGGTAAAAGCAGAGACTATTGCACCTTGCCACTGTCCTGGCTGAAGCTCCAGTCTTTACTTGTGACCTTTTATTCGTTTACTTTCCCTACCATTGTCCATCCTTTTTTTCTTTATAATTTCTGCCTTTCTTCTGTCCTTATTTTCTTCTTGCCTTTGTTTGAGCCATTCCCTCCTTGTTTCTACCCTAAATTCCTTTCTGTTGTCCCTATGAATTTCTTATTTACCTATTTTCTCTATTCTTGCATTGTGTCCTTCCCTGTCTTTTGATTCCTTTCTACCTCATATCTTTTATTGTCATTCTGTGTGTCAGTAGTCACTCTTCAAGGCTCCATGTTTAAAGTCTGAGATTTGCTGAAATATCTGGTATAAATTCATAATAAGTTTTTTATTTATTTATTAAAACAAACTCGAAGAGCCAAGGAGTCTGGAAGTTTGGATATGGGAAACTGTGGAGGTTTGACATAAAAACTAGGAACCCTAATATTAGTATGTTCTTTCCTAAATGTCATTCTGGTCATGAGAGTTCTGTTTTAGTGGTAACTGCTGAAGGAAGGATTACGCCATACTAGAGTGAAGCGGAAAATTAAAAGTGCTGCTCATGGTGACAAACTAACAATTATCGAGACCTTTTAAGAAAAATCCTTACTGTAATTTTGCCCAATTTGTTTTTCCCAGTTTTGGCAGCTTTTCTGTTACCCAGGCTCTCATCAACCTTGATTTAACCCAAAGTATAACCCTCTTAATGTGGTGAATAATTTTGAATCCGTGCTACTTACCTTAGGGTGAACATGCTCACCTTTTGTCGCTCTATATTTTTTTTTTAAGTCCTTTTGAATATCCAGCTTTTAGAAATGTTGTCAGCTGTTTGACATCTGTTTCTACTGACAGCTGAGAACTGAAAATTCAATTCCAGCCAGTAAGTATAATTTGGCTAGGGTTAGCGAACACATTTGAGAGACATTTTAGGAAATTCTCAACAAGAGTGTTAAAAGATCAAAAGAATAGAATAAAGTACCAGAGACCCTTAAAGGTAGATTTAAAGTATATGTTTGTATTCTGTTTTCTACAGGATCTAACATAGTGCTGACCCTATAGGAAAAGGCATACAATTTTTTTCTCACTTTCCAAAATTAAATTAAACTAAAGTTAACATTACAAAATTTATTGCAATTCCAGTTTTTGTTTTAATTGTTTTTTTACCTTCTATGACAGGGTCAAACATTTTTGATCACCTTGCTAGTTGTTGGAATTGTGGTCCTTTGCTTCTGGCAGAACTTCTATAACTCGCTTGCAAACACCTGTTCAGCTCTGCCCACTATATTTGTGATGAGGGCTTCAATGTGATTCATCTCCTGAACATGAACTTTTCTTTTGTCTTTAAGCCAGTTTGTATCTGGCTGCATGAAATGTTGCATCAGTATCACAATATACATTTGACCAGTTGATGTTAATTGTCCTTAATGGCAACACCTGGGGTCCCGTTTTAGTGTCTGTAATTAAAACTCCGTTAGCTGTGGGCGTGCTGCATAGTGGTAAAGACGGAAGTCAAAAGTAGTATCTGAAATAAATATTTTCATGCTTCCTAATACTTTCAGTCATCTGGCTACACACTTGCAAATGCTCTATAATTGGAAGTAACATGCAAATTTAAGGCAGATATTGAATAAGATGTGTATGTGTTTAGTATGAGTTTAAGTGGTCAGTGGGTACTGTTTTGTTGAAATGACTAATATGATATACAAACACAAACGAGCATATGGAAAAAAAGTGTGTTGTGGCCACCCAGTAGGCTTACCCTGAGCCGCCATGGATCTCCATGTTTCCTGCTCAGGAACACGCAGTCTATCAGCTTGCTGGAGTGAGATGACCTCCATGCCAGCTGTAAGTCACCAGTGGGAGATGGGATGGGGTTGAGTGTGTACATATGTGAGAGTGAATGTGTACGTTTTTGATGGATTGATGGAACTTGCAAGGACAAGATTACCAAGTCAGCAATGAGTGGCAGAGATGGGATTTAAAAAAAGGGGAAAGGCAGGCAGCTTTGGTGATGTAGCAGTGTTGCACTACAGGTGGAGAAAAAGGTTTATTTATTTACTTATTTTATTTTTTACAGCTGCCCTCTCTGTTCCATACAGAGCCAACTCGCTAACACACAAACTCACACACACATTCTAGCCCTGTCAGCGAACCCAAATCTCCAGCTGCTAATCTGATAATCCTGCAAAGATGGATGTCCTGCAGCAGGAATGGAATTCTGTGTGAAGGAGATGGAATATCTACAGCAGTAAGAGGGGGAATGATAACACAGTGAGCTGTTCCTAACCCAGCTTGGCTGACTTTTTTTTTCTTTTCTTTGTAAGATGTTTGTGTTTGTACCCCTACGTATTGTTTTTAAACAATTCAAAAAAGTTTGATGAAGTGGAAATTTGTTTTAGATAATGAATTATATTATAAAACATTGAAGTACCCTTGAAATGGTTGATCTGGTGTTTTTTTAATATCTTTTCTTTATTTTGTATATATTTTTGTCTGGCCTTATTGGCCAGAAAGTTTAGGAATGTGCAGAATAAAAGGATACAGCCTTGCATGTGTGTGATGACGCATCCAGCTTAAAAGGCAATATGACACACATTTTCGGGACAACGACAATGAGATAAGATTTTAGCAATATTATGTGAACCATCACCAGGTTATAAACAGAATTGTAAACCTCATGTTTATGTTTTTACATAGATAAATGAAAAAGGCAGATTGGTGAACTATGCATTTAAACATGAACAATCTCCATAAACTGAGATTTTTTATCAGCCGTTTTAACTGTCATGTCCCTGTTTGTCCTGACTTTTTGACTCGGGTGCAAAGTTTAAGGCCCTTACTGAAGCTTGCAGTAACAATAGTTGGACAATAGCTGGAAAGAAATCTTAGCCCACAACTGTAGGGACTTTACAATCAAGCACTAAACATGGGAATTAAGTTTTATTCTCTAACAAGAAAGAAACTTAAGTTGGTTCTGTGAGCTCCCACTGTTACTGCATGGCAAGAAGATCAAACTCGATTTTATGATTTATTTTTTCTTTTAGTGCAGTGCAATGAAAGAGGCTTCATCACTGTTTACGGAGCTCTTTATTTCAGTAGAACAGATCGTCTGGTTGTACGGTGACTTAAAACTGGAATCGGCCGTGTGGAGCATCAGCATATGACAAAGGGTCGTCATCAAGATGCCAATATGTCCTGGTCTTTCAAGAGTAAAGTGATTCAGTTCAGAAAATCCATTCATTCTTTCAGGCCATCCTGAATGCTTTCCTGACATAAATCCCATGGAAAACCTCTGGGAGAGTAAGAATAGAATAAAACAGAATAGAATAGAATAGAATAGGATAGAATAGAATAGAAGTACTGTATTCATCCCCTCAGGGAAATTACGTCGCAGTTGCAGCATACAGACAAGGAGTTGTAGTCTAAATAAAAAAATAAAAAAATAAAAATGCTGTAAAATATAAAATGTAAAATGCTTTAAATTATATGTACAACATGTGCAAGTTGTGCAAAGTTATACTGATAAAATTAGTGCAGAACAATGAATTATTTTTTATTGTACAGCAAGATGGCATGTGGCAGGAAAGATTTCCTGTATCTGTCCCTTTGACAGTGGAGCTGAAGCAGTCTATGTAAAAAGGTGCTCCGCTGTCTGTTCTCCTCTCCACTACAGTTTCCAGGGACTCTAGCTTTTGTCCTAGTACAGAGCCAGCTTTCCTGATGATTTTGTCCAGTCTGTTCGAGAAATGAATGTTTAAAAAACAGACATGATCCACATTCTTTATTGTGGATCATGGAGCAAAATGTTTATTGTCAACCTAACAAATTTTTATAAATATAGATATGGTATAAATCTGTACAGCTGCGCCACATCTCTAGACCAGCCTCTCCGAACTACTTGTTTGGTTTAGGTCAATCTGACTGTTCAGTACCATGGACAGCACCATCCTAGAGTTTATGCTCAAGTCAAATGGAATGTTGCTTATGTTTTGTATACAGTTTCTATTCTCTATATTTTCACTTCTTAGATTCAGTCATTGCTACTATTTCAGATTTTTTTTAAAAATCCATATGACTAAGGAACTATGTTACTAGTTTTAGTCACTTTCAGTGTGTGTATCTGTTTAAAGTCTGTTTTTATCCTCCGCAAGGCACTTTTTGTTTGACAATGTTCACGACAACTTTAGCTTTTTATTTTGATAAAAGCGAAAACAGCACATTGCTCTAAATTCCCCATTCTGACAAAGGAGAATTTAGCAATTAAGTATAAAAAAAATACGTCTATAAAGGAAGAAGATACATCAACTGAAAAAAGTGAAAAACCATAGGATCCTTCCACATATATTTAGATCAGGACAGTGCTGTCATTTTGTGAGAATGATTAGATTTTTACCTTATCAGTCTTGAAATTATTTGTGTTTAGTTTTTTTTTTACATTTAGCATGCCTAGCAATGTGTACCTACAGGAAAAACATCAATCTAAGGAAATAAATTAACGCAAGGAATAAAAATGAAACATTACCTGAAATAGCTAAGATTAGACTCAACTACAGTCAAACAGGGAGGGTGCTAACAAAATAAAAAAACAAACAAATTGAAAACTCATCACAAGAAAAATATGAAACTGGCCCATTTTTGTTAATGTTGACCTGAGCCTAAACCTGAAGTTATAAGATAGACATGAGATTGCAAAACAAGTGAAATCCCCAATCACTACTTAATAAAAAAAAGAACATATGTCAGTTAATAAATAACAATTACACAACATTTGGTCGTTGCTCACATGGTGGACGTCATGCTTCTCCTTCTGTATTAACCATCCATAAGTTTTGTTTTTGCATGTTTTTATACTTCACTTTATTGTTTTTATATATATATATATATATATATATATATATATATATATATATATATATATATATATATATATATATATATATATATATATATATATATATATATATATATATATATAT
>JAVLVB010000391.1:461745-483131 GCA_032876305.1 Orestias chungarensis
TGTCAAGTCATTCCCTCATCAAAAATATAACCAAAGTGCTGCTTTGACTCATCCATACACATTTGAGAAATATTTGAATCACTTGTGACAGGCATCTTAACACATGAACCTTCCTATTTACCCATTCCTCTGTCCTGGTGCGTCATTCCCCATCTTAGTTATTTTATTACCACTATAGCTCTTCAGTCTTTTCTCCACCAGACTTCAAGGGCGCAGCAATTGGCAAACACCTGCTTGAACAATATCCTAACTGTAGATAAAATAAAATAAAATATTGGAAGCTTAGGAGGGAAATAGGAGAGTAACATGTAGGATGTAGCAGGCAAAATATTCTAGTTATTTAAAAGGTAAATCTTTATTTTCCTATAGCCGGTCTCCTGTAAGTTTTACATGTGTCTCTGCTTCAACACACATGAGTTAAATAATCAGATCATTAGCAGGACCCCAGAAAGCTTTACTCATCCTGTAGAGGTGCTTCAGAACCACAAATACATCTAATTGTAGGACACCGGCCCTCGAGGACTGGAGTTTCCCACGCCTGAACTGAATGAAACACCAGCAAAATTTAAAAAAACAAGTGACATCTAAATAAATAGAATAACTTGCCATTAGGTCTTAACAAAGATAATTATCTGGAATGAGGCTTAACAAACAAGGATATCAAACTTTCTCTGAAGTCAGAGCCCCAAATGGTCCCCATGTCCAACAACACAGAACATCTTTAAGTTGAAGAAAATATTGTGTGTTATCTGGGTAATTTATAGAAATTGTGCAAAGGAATAGTCAAATTTTTGTGTGTGTGCTCCAACTTTAGAAAATGCTACAGGAGAAGGCTAAGTACTGTCAAAAACAACAACAAAAAACAACAGCAAACAAAACTGAAAAACAAGCTTGTACAGTTATTTAACAGCGGTGGTTTATGTTATTTTATTTAAGATATATTTAAATGTGGGATTATTTTCCCGCTTATGACTTAATATACTATTATTAAAGATTTTATGTACATCTTTGACAGGGGTACCAAAAATTGTGAAAGGTGCAGTTCTTTAATATAGATTCTGCATTCCACTTATGTAATTTCGCCGCAGTAAAACAATACATACCCTAGATGAGTGCGTCTTAATAACGACCCAGGAACAAATTTAATAAATGATCTTGTGTCAGGGATTTAATTGAATATTTACCTGTGGTTCTGGAGTCTCGGTCTAGAACCAGACAGTTATTGGGTTGGTAAATGTCACACCAGCCCTCTAAAGAATGGTTTGGTCAATTGTTGTAGAAATTTTGGATAATATTCAAGAGAAACAGAAACTTAGAAACCTTTTTGGAAATCTATTCATTAAAAAGTATTTTTTAAATCCAATCAGCTGCTACCCAGATATGTGGATTTCCAGATGAATTAAAACACCTTTTCTAAAAGGTTCCAGCTAGTCCACCAATTAGAAGTTGAACCTGCTTTCCGGCTTTACTGCGGTGAGGCTGTTGTAGAGGGTTAGCTGAAAGATGAGGGTTGTTTGGTCACTTCCACTTCCATTAAAGCCAAGCAAGCTGGGAAATCTCTGGACTGTAATTAAACTTTGCTTTTCCTGTGTAGGAAATGAACCGTAAGAGTTGTAAAAAGCAATATCCCAAAATCTTAGTGGGTAATGTCTGGTCAAAACTCACGTTTTGCACTTGGACCCTAAATGTCTTCAACTAAATTATGCTGCACCACCCTGCCATAATCTATGGTTTACTTCTGGAGCTCACAACATAACTGAATGTTTCCATAATGCAGTGAAATCACAGAGTCTCTTATAAGTGTATAGCTGGTTTGACCAAAGTCTACAAAAGAACCCCTGCATAGCACTAAGTCATGTCTTAGGCTCTGTTTTCCGAAGTTTCCTTCTGAAATGGTTAGCAATGTTTCTGAAATTGATTCGATTGTTTTTTATTTATTTATTTTACTTGGGAATGGAATGATACAATGGAAACCTTTAGGACACTGTTTTTGCTTCTCACTCGAAATTTTACTCTTAAAAGGCTGATGTCTTTGCCTCTTTCTTCCCTTTCCTCACAGCTCAACCAAACCCACCAAAAATTCATGAAGGATGGTGGGCGTACAAGGAGGTGGTGCAAGGGAGCTTTGTTCCAGGTAAGCCTCAAATAGCATGCCTGCACTTTGATGTGTGCCGTTTTCACACTGAACACCATTCCCCGTCTCCCTCCATACACTACAAACACAGTGTGCTTGATCTTGAAGTTGCCACTTATTACATATTTAAGATTGCATTGAGCCACCTTGCCGTCGGCAAGAGTTTTATTTTCTAATTCTGACGAGACATCTTTGTCCTTCGCACACAGTTGACGCTTTTTTACGTGATTGACTGTTTGATTGACTGTCTCCGTTTACCTCCAACCTTTTCCATCTTGATGTTTGTCCCTGGGTCAAATGATTTCCAAAGATGGTTGTTGTTCTAAACTGAGAGACTCCTAAAAAAGCTTACAGTTTTATACAAATGTCTATGTGTAAGGTTAATTTATCTTCTCATGAATAGCAAATCAGAAATATTGAAGGTAAGGTTTTACTGTATCAGTGAAATATAGGACTGGTATTTACTTTAAAAGGCAAAAGCTACAGATTACAAATTGTGGTATGCCAGGATATTGTATCACCTTAATGTCATATTCTATTACACACCTGGTACCTTCAGTTTATTTAGTGCTTTCCCAGAAAGTGGGGAAATAAACAATCATTCCATCTGTGCAGCTACCACTTGCCCAAATAACTAAATAAATACATGCAAAATTGTATTAAATGCAGCAACTTTGTTTTGATATAATATTCGTATGACACATGGTTTGATGCACTAATGCCTCTCCATATCGCCAAAGGCTATTTTCTGTTGAGAACAGTCTTCGCTTTCAAGCTGACCTGTATTGTAAGTAATTGTTAAACTGCAAATTTTTCACTTTAAATTCTAAACAGACTTTATTTATAAGTACCATGAAAGGTGCTTTCGCCATGTAAGTAAGTTTAGCGGTCTGGTTACCGCCTCTCGGCTACAAAGAGAATGGACAGAGATGAAAAAGATCCACATAAGATATATGGCAGTTTATGGCAACGCCTTGTCAATATCAGAGTGGAATGGGCATGCACAAATGATGAGGGAAAGTTACAATCAAAGTGTGCAGGCTACCATTTCTGAATGCAAATAGCAGCAGATGACCTGGAGCAGAGGCCCAAGGATCAGGGCCCCAGGGAATAAGCACAAATACGGATTAACCTTTAATGTGGTGTTGTGAGCACAAACTGAGTAAAGGCTTCACCCTCTGTCTAAAAAAGTTCTCCCCAGCTGGTGCTTCCGGTGTTGCACCTGCTGCTTGGTTCTCTTACTGCTCTTTTTATATCAGAACCGGGTCTTTAAGCAGTTATAGATAAACTTTCTGGACTAACCTCTTTACAACAGCTGAAGCAGTTAAAACACTATTCATGCTTCTCCAGCAACTCTGTAAATCATTCCCAGCACTACTTACCGTGTTCTGCCCTCAGCAGGATTTCACATTGGGGAGATGAATGAGAGGTGCCTTTTATCTCCGAATAGAGCCTAATTTAGTGGCACAGAGAGGGATAATATTGATGGAAAATATTCCTATTGAACCTAGTCTGCCTGGACAGGACAGTGACTTGTGATAAAAGAATTCTCTGTGAAGTGGGATTTCATGTTGGATGTGCACACTGGGTCATATCAAAGGGATGAAAATACTCTTTAAAGCACCAATCTGAGAGTATTAGTTTTATAACTCTTCCTTCGACACCCACACCTGAAACATTACACAGAGGCAGAATTGCTGCTTTAGTTTTGGAAATGCTGGCACTATCTAGTTTTTGAATACTTTATCAAACATCTGCTGGCCTAATAGCTCAAACTCCTCAGTTTGACTGACAGTTGAAAAAACTATAAAAATCAAAAAGGAAACAATTTTTCCACAATCTTCAAAAGATCGAGATATGATTGGGAAGCTCGACACAGTCATTGTACAATATTACTATCAAAACCCTGAGCGATGTCTAATCCTTTTCACCTTTAAATGGCTTATATGGCCTCTCTGATATGGTTCTCCCAGGAGACGGAGAGCTGCAGCATCACACCTCGAAACTTGCTCACCCTGGCATTAGCAAATCAGATGAAATCACGTTCTCTGACTTGTGTCATCAAAGATGACCTTTGCTTATCCTATTGAGCACTCTCAATTAGCTTTAAGTTTGCAAAAGGTCACAAAGCTCCAAGTGCTTCCAATACTCTCTTACATTTTCACCTAATGTTTAACTTCTTAAATCAGGGTTAAAAAGCTTCCCAACCTCAGTCAGTGTTGTGCTTCCTCCTGCAGCTTCCATCAGACTCAATGATTCAACCATTTATTCTCGTTGTGTGTCCCTAAGTAATGCGTTTTAGTTTGTGTGTGTAGAAGCATGCGGGGTATTTGTGTTCTTTTTAATTTCGTGCATTCATTAGTTTGTGCCTCTTGTATTATTTTATCATTCAGCATTCAGCTCTAATTTGCATATCTTTGCAAAAACCGAGTTGATCTCATTATATTCTTTTACAACTTAAAACTTTAGAACCTCCTGAGACAAAAGTCTATTTGACCTTATTAGAATGTCAAAGGTCCAAAAATAGCCAAAGTTAAAGCATGGTATTAGGGTTCTTCAAGAATGTTATACTATGATTGTTGTTCTTCGGTTATTTTTTTGGGAAGCCGGATGTCTTAAAGATTGAAATGTTGCCTGTCCAAATTAAATTTGCATGTGATTGCATTTGTTTGCTCCAGGTACTTTGGTTTCATACCACAATCTTAAATAGTAGGTATAACTACGTAAGTATTACCCCGTCTTCCAAATGACTTTTTTCTGTATTTTCCTTTCCCTTCAGAGGTCTAAGCAGTATAAAATACAGCACACAGACATGATGAAAGCTTTTACATACATTTTGACAATGTATGGGAATGTGTTACATTCAGTGTGGAGGAACTGTAGTCCTACAATGTCCTCACAGAAACATATTAAAATATCCTTGGGATGAAGTAAACTAAATAATGTTAGGCAGAAATTTTTGCCAAACACTCGGTATGAGGCCTCATGATGAGCTTTCAGAAGAATGTCGACTGTTTTTGTAACAAACTTTTAAACCTTGAGAAAAAAGGTAAGTCTGTTGAAGCTGCAAAGGCCAATCCTATATTAAATAATTTATATTAAGGATTCAATTTTTCTCAAAATTATTTGTTTGTAGGCCTTGAAGCCAAGTGACCTTTATCAATATTGCGTATAGTAACTGGGGTGTAAAAGGGCTTATGTTTCAGTGTGTGTGCGTGTGTTAAAGTCACAACCAAATGAATGGCAGAAACATTAAAGCCCAGGAGGACATTCTCCAGACATACCACTTCTTCCTCCAGCTTCAATTTCTTTCCCTATGGTTACACAGTATCATATGTTACAGTAGTAAGATTGTCAAATGCTCCCTTCTCACACAAAATGGCAGTTTAATAGTCTCCATATTGCACAGACATGAACTTGAAAGAAGACATTGCTGTACAACCCTGATTAGTTTGGAAAGCAAAAATTATTTGGGCTTCACTGTGGGCACGGTGTAAGTCACATGTACAGAGTTCTGCTATTCCCCGATCTCTTTTTGATTCATTTAGTCAATCTCGAATTTTAATAGATTTTGATTTATTTGTGTGTGTTGGAGTATAATATATAGTGCCACTTTATAGTATACTTTTTTATTTTCGATAGTCTTTATGTGAAATATTTTCAATGCGCCTATTGGTGCTGAATGAAACTAATTTTCCTCAATATATGTTGGATTACAGTTTTGAACAGAGACTCCAGAGGGATTGTGAATTACAGGGAATCTGCTTTTAGGATGAATGTGCATGTGGGTGCTGTTGTTCTATTTTTCTTTTTCCTATAGGTATTTAAAGGTAGACTAAAGTGATTTAACCTCCTTCATGTATTATCATGTAAATCAAAGCTCTTGTTTTAATCTAGCTAAAAGGCTAATCTTTCAACAACTGCATATAATTAATAGCTTAAACAAAAAAAAAACTTGTATATTGAACAGATTCTTCATTATTTTCCCCTTTTTTAACATCTAACCATAGACCAACAGCACGAGAGAAAAACTGCTTTGCATTTTAGTTTGTTTTTGTGTAAGTAAACCATGCTCTTACATTAATTTGGAGACAGGGCCAAGCTAATAATTTAAATGGTGACCATCTATCTGTAAGGCTACAGTTTTTATCTCTGAAATTCGAGTGCTTCTTACTTTTAACTTAAACTTAAACATCCTGCACCTGGCAAGGTTATCTATTGCCTAATATAAACACTGAACGCATTATACATTTCATTTATACATTTCATTTATACATCTATTTTTTAAATCTAAATGATTTAAATGAATAGAAAGGCATGGTTTAAAATCCATTAGATTTTTCAAGTTTTTCTAAACTGTTGAGGTATTTTACCAAGTTCAATAGAAATGTATTGCTTAAATTTTAATGTCAGTAGTTATTTTTATTGTTGAAATTTTTTTTTTATATTTCAGTTATAGAGTTACAGCTTATTTAGACTCTGTGTTACATGTGACAACTTTCTACGTCAAACCATTAAATAGCTAAGTAAAACTGACTCACTGGTAAGCTTAGGTATTCATACTTTGATAATAAAACACGTCGGCTTGTGTTATTGGTGCCCTTTAGAAACCTAAATGAAATACTACAGATCAATTTTGAAAAAAACAACAATCTGTAGTGGATTCTATGAAAATAGTTACACATTTAAACCCTGTGGAACCCTGCCATCGTGCCATTCACTCTCCAGTTTATGATAGGAAATTGTTGCACTTTAAGTCTTAACGAACCATGGAGCAGCGCTCTTGAAGTGTTAGCAGCTGATCTAATTATCAGGCCTTATCATTCATCTGTACATCTGATACGTTTTTAGGGGTGCTGGTGCATTTTATCACAGCTTCTTATTAGAATTCCTTTTAATCTTCCGTTTTCCTACTCGGGCTCTCGTGTGTGATGTCCACTTTTGTATCAGCAAAAGAAGCAGCTGTGATTGTTCCTGCAGGCTCGTGAGCTGATTAAAAAGCATTTTTCACTTCCCACTGAGACAATAACCAACCACCAATTACAGACTTCCAGCTGCAGAGTCCAAAAACTGGTTTGTAAAAAACCCCTAGTGTTTGTCTTGTTCTCTTTATACTTATCCAGCTAAACTCCTTTCTCAATCAATGCAGGAGGCTAATTGGCCAGTACTTTGTAAATGTCTAGAAGATAACAAGGTAGTCTTCAGGTAGCAATCTGTGACTGAAGACTAATTAAGGGAGCAGAAAAAACACCAGCAGACAAAGGATTCATTTGTCGTTGGTGAATTTGTGATGAGAAAGGATATCTATTATCAGCTGTCAATTGCCAGTTTGTGCTGTGCAAGTGAATTTTCCAAATCTGAAATTTGCAGAAGACACCATCCTGCACACAGGTCTGGTGAAAAAAAGGCCACTTATGGATAGGGTGAGTGACTTTTGAGTGCAGGGGCTGGTTTCTGACAGCTTGTATTGCACACAAGAGACTTTTTCGATGGAAAGTCGGCATGTAGCAAAACATATATGGCCCCAGTGAAAATCCCTCAACCTATCATAGTGAAATGCTAGTTTCTGCACTGAAACACTTCCATGATACTTTTCAATTTAGCACACAGTTGTACTTTTCGAACCTATTAGCATTAAGGTTTCAGCAAATGGGAAGGATAGAACACTGGATCTGTTCAGTTTCACTTTAAGTTTAAATAGCCGCAGCTCTTATAAGCTTTCAGGTTTTTTCAGAGGACGTAGTTTAGTGAGGAATGACAACTGACATTTTCTTTTTTCCCAAAAATAAGCCAGGTTCGGATCATTTTTCGTGTCCTCATAATTTTTGTATTTATCCATTTTGAATTGTAAGTGGATTGGTTTATTTATTTATTTTTTTAATAATTGTGAATTGGATTCCATGAAAATTAAGAATAATTTGTAAATAAATTACATTTTGTGCACTTATTACTAATAGTCTTATAAATCATTCCTGTTGTTACCCATTAAGTTAATACAAAATATTGGATGTCTTATTATACATAATTATAATATATATATATATATATATATATATATATATATATATACTTTTTTTGTTGTGAAATATGGGCTTTCACAATTGTTAAAAAAAACTATAGTTCATTGCTTCTTGTTTCAGCATTTTCATCCTAAAAAATAAAATTACAGCTTCAAGTAGTCAAGTTCAAAATAAATTAGCTTTCAGTAATATAAATATGTAGATCAGACCAGATCAGTACTGAAGCAAACATTTCCACCATTCTTGTCATAAGCAATAACAGACAATTGACAGGTAGACCTGATCAGTTTCAAATAGTTCTTGTAGTCATTCTCCTGCTCCCATGGAGGCACCTTAAAGGATTAAAGAAGACAAAACAAAGAAGCACAAACACAAGGAAAAAGATTGGTAGCTTGAGTGCTGCAAGATGGATAAAAACATTTTCTAAACTATTATTCGTTGTGAAAAACCTTTAAGATATAGGTTACAGTTTCCCAGAGAGTGGACACACAACGAATTTACTGTTAGGTGAGAAAACCTGAAATTTTTTTTTTGTTGGGCTGATTTACTTTTGCCCTACATTGTGGAATTCACTTTTCCACATGACCTTAACTATAAAACCCTATTGATCAACCTCAATTATGAATATTCAAAACATTTTAAACAGTAGCCTAGTTTTATGTGTGAACAGTTTTGCTTTTAAAAAGATGCTGAAATCTAAAATTAAATCTGGCGGGGATATTACTTTGCTTTTATGAATGGTTTGTGTAATCATAATAGCCACAATCATGATCTGTTACTGACAACAGCAGTGCATTGCAACCAGTTGTCATCGATGATCCTGTTAGTGTGGTCTGTATTGAGGTAACTGAAATCCAACTGGCAGGTCTTGCCCTTATTTTTATCTTTGTCAGGTGAAACTACATGTGATCATGTGAGTATAATGACAAAAACCAGATTAGAGGGCTAAAAACCACCAAGAGATGAATCAATTCTTATCCTTTTGTTTTAACCTTTTACTGAAAATAGAGAACAATTTTAGACTAATTTAGAAAAAGCCCTAGACCTATTTGCAGGAAGACAGCTGTGGAAACAACTTTGTCACCTTACAGCCACAATGTTAAACTGTGTTTTGGTGATAATAAGACAACCAATTTCAATCAATGGAAAATGTTGCTTTACACACATGAGGATTCGACAAAATCGTAAACATTTCTCAAAATCTTAAACATTTCTCAAAATTGCGTGTTGCAGACATTTTTATACAAAGCCCATTGCCACTTCAGGCTCAGTTGTTCTCCAAAAATGCAGTATTCTTAAGAACACATAAGGATAACTAATAACAGAGTAAAATAAAATAAAAACTCAGAAGTAAAACCAAAAAAAAAACGATGTCATGAAATGTGAGAAAAAGAGTGAAGATGTACAGGAAAATGGTTGAACAGTTTGCAGTTTGCATCAGGGCAATATCTTTACCAGAATGGCAGCTCTGTTTCAGAAGTCGTGCATGTGACAGCTCTTGGAGCTTGATGGACACCCCTCTTGTCTTACAATATAACTGTCTTCTATGAGCAGCAGTAGCTGTAGTGGTTTGTCCTTTTCAGTATAAGTGTATGTCTGACACACTGCTTGTTCACATTCGGAGAGGCTTTGAGGCGAATAGCCTGCTTGCTGTCAGAAATGCCCCAAAGAACTCGCACACAGAAAATAATTCAGTTTCAGCAGAGCAGAGAAAAACATGCTGCGCTGATGCCCGAGCATCACATTAACATTTTTTCAAGCTTCTGTCAATTAACCAATGCTGTAGTTGGAAAAAACAATCTTTTCCGTAGACACTGTAGGAGCCCACAGCCACACAAAGGTTCTAGAACTCAGATGTATACACTAACATGCTCCCAGCAACAGGTGTTAGTATTAAGTGGGGGTGTGATGGATTGGGTTCAGACAGGAAGGCACTCATAGCCTTCCCTTTATTTACCCTCCAATGACTTAGAGCATGGAGAGAGAGGAGGAAAAAGGGGAGGAGTATAGGACAAAGAAGTAAAACAAGATATAGAGAAAGACTTGAACATGTTGCAAGGTGTATGGAAGCAGCAATCATGTATAAGACATGTAAAAGAAAGGAAAGTACCAGCTAAACAATGTGATTAACGGAAAGTACAAATTACAGATTCCCTACAAATTGCAGAGTCACTGGTTGCAATTCCTGCCACTTTTACGTAGAAACACTTTCACAAAAGGACGTTGTGCAGAAACACTGCCGGAAGTCTGTTTGGAAGTCCACACTTCCACATTTAAGGAAGAATACAATATTATAGAATAAAAGCATAAAACCATAACTTTCTTTAAAGTAGAACCGTCAAAGGAATTACTGTAGCCCTAAATTATAGGGTGGATGTTTACTCTGCACAAGTTTGTTATAGAACAGAGGTTTATTCATCAAAGGGAAAAACAG
Organism: Orestias chungarensis; assembly: GCA_032876305.1. Taxonomy (NCBI): domain Eukaryota; kingdom Metazoa; phylum Chordata; class Actinopteri; order Cyprinodontiformes; family Cyprinodontidae; genus Orestias; species Orestias chungarensis. The sequence continues at coordinate 472,334 of JAVLVB010000391.1, forward strand.
AAAAGAGAGAACTTTGGTGTTCTGTGTAAGTTCTCAGTTTACATGAAAATAGAATAAGAGTAGTTTAAAAGCTTTGAGCCAAAGACTTCTGAATGTTTCGCAACGAAAACCAAACTAAATATCCAGAGCCTGCTAACTTGAGTAATTTAGCGTTTTGCATGATGCCTTTAAAAATGAAGGCGAAAAAGGAAGGCGGGCAAATGTGAGAGGGATTTAAGAAACAGAAGCGAAAGCAAGGGAGCAAAGACAATGATTAACAGAATATATGTATGGGTGATTGGAGAAATAAAATGACCTTTACAAATGTTTACAAACTAAATTGTAGAGTTGAAACAAAGTGCTGTGAAAGGCACAGATGGAGAATTGAAGAAATGTCACTAGAAAAGTTGTGGAAAGGAATGTTGGGGGGGAAGATGAAAGAAAGAAGATGAGAGAACAGGTAGACAGTCTGGGAAGGTTTGAAGAGAGGGGAGGGAAGTGGTGAGGGAGAGCAGTCAAGTCCAAGTTGGACCAAGCGCTGCGATGAAAGCAGAGGCAGCTGAGTGGAGGTTAAGAGAAAGAGAGCCCTGGGTATGAATAGAGTTGAAATTTGGAAGGAGGGAATGAGGGCAGGGTGATCTTAAAGGAGCAGGCAAAATGGAAGAAAAGAAGCGAAATTGAAAAAACATTCCTCTCGGCTGCCCATAACCCTGTGATGATGGGTGCAGTCGCTCTCCTCACCTCCTTCAAATCCTTCAATTGCACGGGTCGGTGTGAATCTGTCAATCACAGCTGCTCGTCTTCCCATAAAGAGAAAAAAAATATCTTTTCTCTGTTTCATTTTCATCTCCTCTGATCACTTAAGATGTGTTCACTCTGTGGGTTACTTTGCCCCTCCATTTTATCCCTATTGAAACTCATCCGTTTTTTTCATATCTTCCATTTGGCTTAGAATTCAGATATTATCAGTAAAAACTTTCTCAAGCACCACATACTCTCACTCTCCGGACACAAAAGAATCCTGCACATTGAGTTTTTTGGCAATCTGAACTTCACCGCTACAGAAGGTACGTTGCGGTCTTTTTTTAATTAAAGAAACAACACATATTTTTTATGTTTCATCGCTATTGCCTCTTGGCAAAGAACTCATCCAAATGTAAAAGCTAAGCAGGTGTACTTAACCATTCAGAACTGGCTTTATAATACAAAATGTTTACACCTACATTGGGCTTTATGGGTTATCTGGTGCCCCACAAACTTTAACTGGCGGGGGGAGGGTGTAATGGTATGCCTTTCTGAAATATTAAAGAACTTCTTCTTACCATAGATGGTAAGAGATGTACCTTCTATGCATGTTTGATTACTTAAATATTCTGGGTGCTATCCTAATAGTGGTAAGAGCTGTGAATATAGAATATCAATGGTGTGGTGCTGTCATCACGATCCGCTATCTCAATACCATTGATGACTGCTTCTCCACACCATCATGCCACTAGGAACTCAATTTCACTGTCTACAATAACAATTCACTGCTTTGTCTTTGGTATTCACACAAAAGTCAGCAGTCCTCGACACCTGTTGTGGCACTTCAGCGAAAGCATTCCTGTCTCTTTTCTTGACACCCCCAATGTATCCATTAAGATATTGCATAAGATTCCACTTCCTCCATTGGGAGGTCCTGCTGAAATAAGGTGCTTCGTTGCATAAGACATAATTCAACAATACTCTCTTGGTATGATCAGTGTTGGGTGAATAGAAGTTTAAAAATCTGAAGGTTTTGCTCATTATCCTATTTTGAAGCCCTTCGTCTAAGCTGTTGAGGAAAAAATTATGTCATATTATAGCTTCAATTTAGCCACATAGGAAACAAAAAAAAAAAATCTTGTAAGAAATTGTAGTGGACACGCTTGAAATAAAACTTTTTGTTGTTAGATTTAGCTAAAATTGGAGGTTATCGAAGAATCGTGTCTGGTATAAGATTGATATCAGAGAGCAACAGCCATATATAAGTAATATTTAAAAGGTTTACAAAGTTGTAAGAAAAGTTCTCTTGAACAGGAATTTGTTTTTTTGTTTTATGATCTAAAACAAACTAAAAAAGCAATTGAGCAAAAAAAGTTCAAATAAGTTATTTTTTCTTTAGGGTGAACTCTCCTCTGATCTTCTTGAAACAGCATTCTGTATATCAACCAACAGAAACACATTATTGCACGTCCTTCTAAACTTAAATCAGTTACTGACAATCAAAAAGCTAAAGATTTAAATGAACTATTTAGAAAGGAATATTTAGAAATGTAAAAAGCTAGGTTCACATTTTATGCTATTATCAAACATTGGCACATCTTGTCCAGTGAGTCAGGTCACAGGCTTAATGTAAAAGTTTTATTCACTTCACATAGTTTGAATTAGTGAGTGATACTGAATTGTCTTCTACAATCAGCATGTTTTTTTCAGTTATATTTTGTTTTTAATCCATTGCAAGGTTAAAAGTTTTTGTGAAGATTTATATTGTTCCTTATGTGTTTCTGATTTTACTTATAAGGGTCCTTTTTTGGTTGATAGCCTGATCTGCTTCTGGACTGTTCATATGTTCATATGTTGGCCCTTTTATCTGAAAAGGTGCTGACGAGTGTATCTACTTGTAATGTGTTCTCTTTAAAAATGAAACGATCCGAACAGTGAATCCTCTTTATCAATTTCCTTTATCTAAGAAGCTCAACGACGGTCTCATCTTTCTGGCATTTAGTATGCGCCTTTTTCACAAGGTCAAATAAAAGGCAGCAAAAGCAAAGAGAATGAACAGAGCAAGATGATGTAACTATAACAAAAATATGTATCCATAAGCTGCACCCAGTACTTCTCTCTTCATTAAAAACCCTTTAATTAATTCTTATCAAGTTTATCTTACAGTGCAAGCCAATTGGTGTGATACATCAGAAAATGCTGGTTGATCACTTTCCCAACAGGCAGCCAAACATGTAAAAAACGAGATAAAATTTGCCTCTTTCTGAAAACTGGACTATCAAGAGAAAACCAAACAATGTATGAGTGTATAAAATGTAAAGCCACAAAAAAAGTTACAACAGTTAAATTCAGCCAATTCTGTTAAAGGTGAACATTCTAACCAGCAAACATCTGCCGCCAACATGCAAATGAAACCGAAGCATAAGAGCTTCTATTAAAGCCTGAAAATAATGCTATGCAACTTCTCACATATCATTATATTGTGTCAAAGATGCTTAGATTTTTGCTTATGTAAATCGACTAATCCAAACAATTAAAATCAGAATGACCCAAATTTTTTTCATCTGCAATGCTTGTTTCAGTACATTTAGAAGCACTGCATTTGCTGCGGTCTACACAGTTAGTTATGGAATCACCAGAAACACTGTTTCTTTTCAGAGTAACCCTAACCCTATCGGTCTGTTCTAATTATTCATTCTTCACCAAGAGATACTCGTGCTTGTTATTTATCTTCAGCGTGAATTCTATCTGCCAAATCATAACAGTCTCTCAGCTATTAGAATTTGACCCAGATGTGTATCAGCATTCAGTCTGAGCACGCTCACAAGGCTCCACACATATTAAAGTCTGAAAAAGACAATCTCTCTGCAAAGCCTAAGTATGAATATCCTTGCCAAAGACGGCTGCCTTTAATGATAGTGATACGTTAGACTGAAAGGATTACAAACTGTGATATAAATAAAATAATGCAACTTCATCTGAGCCTAGTGCAGCACAAAGAAGATTACAGTGAAAAAAAACCACAAGATTACATCTGGTTCCCCTCGACTACCCACTTTACTTATATACTGCTCTGTCAGCGGCTCTTTCATGATATTTTTTCTTGTCCAAGTGGGATTTATGAGGTTTAGGTACATTGAAGCACAGCATCTGGGCTATTCTTTAGTAAAATGGAAACATTTAAACCTTCAAAACTGTCAAATTATCTTTAGATTTGTTTTGTACAAAAAAAAATACGTTTAGGAAGATTTAGTTTTTTTCATCTGAAATATATTTCCTTTAATCTAAGCTTTAGCAAGCGGTATTGGTGAATGAATCAATCAGCACATTCACCACACTCATTGCTGATAAAACAGTTTTTTGTCCTCGAGGATCTGCAGGGTCGTGTCAGCAGAATGCAGAAGCTGAAGACTATATTCTGTACTTGTGTTGAATTGACTAGAGAACTCAGTGAAATATCGAGATAAGAACCATCCTCAGGCTTGCTGCTTCATTCATCTTGCTTATGAAGGCATCGCAGCATGCCAAGCAACAGTTGAGGTCATATTGCAGAACATACTAGAACCCTAAGATCATTTCCTACACACAGAAATAGGTCCTGCTTGGACACACAACAAACCAATTCACTGGTCAGGTATGGACAATAAAACATGCAGAGAGTGAAACTTCCTGAAACGTTGTCTCACTGGGTGGAAACCAGGCAAAACAATGTGAGATCAATTTTAAAAGCAGTGTGACCCTGTATTAATTTTGTTACCTATAGAGTTATTTTTTTACAATTTTTCTAAGAATACTGAATTTCTCATTTCCAAACATACGTTTCTGGACATGCCAACATAATGCAACATAATGACATTGCAACATAATGGAACGTAAAGTTACTTGTTAGCAGAATGATCAAAAAGTATCTTGAGTTTAGCCATTCCATCTAAATGGCAAATCCAATAGTTATTATTTTTTGTGTTAGGAAATGTTGAGGCTAGATAACTTATAGTTCAGCTACCTGAGCAAATTAACCACTTCATCTTAATTTCTTGTGTTAGTCAATAATGACCACAGTGGAAAGATGTTTTAATATTCTCTATCATTAGGCACTGTATTTATAATCTTTCACATCTTTGCACTTTGCAACCAATGCACAATAACATTCTGCCCTTTTTATTCCACTATGAATTTTTTTTTTACTCTAACACTTATGTAAATATATCTAAAGGTATGTTTTTTTTAAAGTTTTATTACTTGGTCCTCATATTTTTTCACATCCATATTGTGGACGTTTGTAAGCACCAACTATGCCAAAAGAAATTCCTCGTCTGTCCAATAACTGTCATAATGTTTAGGCTTCTGACCCACATAAACAGAGAACTCTCAGGAGAACAGATATAATTAAATGTATTGTTGGGTAACGGCAACGGGAGGCAGCGGGAAGCGGTGATGTTCGGTAGGATGGGGATGAGATCCGGTAACGGGAGACAGCGGGAAACGGTGATGTTCGGCAAGACAGCAAGGACAACGGGGAACGGCAGGAAGCACGGAGCGCACGGCGACGTGGGAGACCGGTGACCACTGAGGTGGAAGACAGGACAGGTGAGTCATTGTAATATTGAGAGAAGGATGATGTTGGACTGATCTCACTTGATGGTTGATGGATGTTAACCCCAGGGGGGAAGACTGAGAGGTGAGTTCCAATCCTGCAGTGGGAAGCGGAGAAAATGTCCGGGGAAGTGTGCACGCCGGATGGAGTGATGCTGGAGTGGGCAGATCGAGCCGAGCCAAGAGGAGCAAAGAGAACAGATGGATGCGAGGAACCGGAGAGAGATCTTGTGGGGAAGGAGCTTGGGAGATGACGGGAACCTGAGGTGAGCATAATGTTGTTAGGAGCATGGGAAAAAGGGAGCAACAAAGTAGCAAACAAAATCATAAAAACTAGAGAACTACTGGAGACATAATTACAGCACAAGAGAACTACAAAAATACACGAAACACTAGAAATGCATGAAACACTAGAGAAGGTGCTGAGACAAGGTTTACCAGGAGTAACAAACACTCAGGCGTCGAGTAGCTGGTCCACCACTCCTCTTATACTGGCCCAGCTCGTCAACGCCAACAGGATGCACCTGGGGTGGCAAACGCTCCAGCAGAGGGCGAGCACGGGTGACCCCCTGTGGACAACTGGAGAGTTGCTAAAAGGAACTCACTCTGACAATAACATACTAGGCAATAAAGCTTTTTCTGATTCTGATTTTGTATATCTATAAAATAAATATTTTAAAAATACCCTCTGTTTTGGTTTACAATGAACTAAATTATAGATGTTGGTTGTAACTGAAGGAGGTTAAAAATGTTATTTATTGTTACTAAACATGTTAATTGACTGAATGTCGGTGCTCTCTGTGTCCTTGACATTCAACATCTCTGATATTCAATGTAGTTTTTAAGAAGTAGGAATGGAACTTAAGATTTTGTTATAAAGTTTTGGTCATTGGGTCATGGTTTCTGATTCTGCATGTTTTAAAACCATGAAACTATGGCATTTTAAACCTGGTTAACAAACCATGAAAATCTCACGTGCTTACCAATAAGTATACCCCAACAGTCACCAGACAAAAATCTCTGATATATTGAAAGGGAACCTGAAATTACTGTTTAAATCCAGCTCAACTATGTTGTTCTGCTGAACTGGGTGCACTGTGATTGGTTACAAATAATAAAAAAAGCAAGCAAACAAAACAAATGAATTTCAGAATCTAAATCTAAAAATAACTCTATTCATATCCCATGAAATCATCATTCATTTACCCACCCAACCTTTATTACGGAGAGGTTTTCCATCACATTAAGTACAATTAATGTTCAATGATGTGGAGGATCCACTTTTACATTCAATATTTTCTGTTGCTCTGTAAAACCGTAGCATTTAAAAACATAATTGGAAAATATTTTGAATCAGCCGAAGGTTCCGTATAATCTTTAGTGAAATCACAATTTCTGAGTGTTAAATGTACTAAAAAGAAATAATTCCACGAGAAACGTCAACCAATTTATTTTTTATGTTTATAGGTACTTTGATATTTTAATTCTGAATTGTGATAACTCTGTCCCTTCTTTTTAAATATCCCTGTTTGGATGACCTTAGATTCTGTCTTCAGTTTTGAAAGGCCTCATACAATGGTTCAATGCCCTCCGCTTCTTGTGGACTCACAAGCATTATTCCACTCAAAGATCAAATTTTCTAACTTTTTTCAAGTTCAATTATCCCCAGTAACCCATTTTCACCCGGGTGTGTCTCTCTTTGCATGACATTGAAAATCGGATAACCTCGTGTAAATACACGAGCTGCTGAGGGTCGAGCTTGAAATGGGGTCTCCATTAAGTTGGGTAATACAGCGCAACGCTGTTTGAACAAAGCTCCTCTGTGGGATTCTGCTGCAGTTCAACCCCAGTGCCTCCAGGATACCTTACCAGACTGAACTGTAATGAGGAAGGAGAGCCCCGGAGGCTGCTGACCCCCTGCTGATTACCAAATCTGCTTTACAGATCGGAGCAAGGACACAGCGATGGATTATCAAGATGAATTTCACAGCAGGGACGGAATGAAATGGGTAGATAATGACATAACTATTCATTTGCCCTAATCTTTAGCTTTCCTTTCATCACTCGTCCCCAGCAGTATTTTTTTTAAATACATTTCACAACATGTGGAATCAGGCTGTGTTCAACCTCCTTGGGAATGCTGCAAGATGATGATGAAAGTGAGATGTAAAGTGCTTTGTCACAGTGAGACAGGAGAGTAAGGGTGCACATGTAAACGTGTTTTTTTATTATTTTATTCTACCTGCTTTCGACTCTCTTAAAGACTCCACTCATATATCACAGATAAACTAAGTTTTCTATGTTTTCCGAAGAATCCGAACTCAACTGAACCAAACTCTCCTAAATACAACAAATTGATTAGCATTTTTTTTCAAGTATTTCTTTACCTTTTGTTACAGTTGATATATTCAGATGTATTCAACTGACAAATACATCTGAATATAAAATTGAATTTAGCTTTACCAGTTCTTATATTTATTTATTTTAAATAAACCTCTTAGTGACAAATCAAATGAGGGAAAACATTTTTTTCTTGCCTTTTGCTTTTCAGGTTCACTTTTTACAACCTTTGGTAAAAAGTCTATCTATACAGGGACTTCTGTTTGGCTCACTTTGAAAACCAAAAATAACCACACAGACATGATGGACACTAGTTTGTTTACATCAATAAATTCTTTTTTTAAATGAATTCCTTTGATCACTTTCGTTTTTTTGTTTTGTGTGTGGAAGTTGTGCCTATAGTTTTTAACTTTACACAATAATAGGAACTGAGCTAAAAATAAACACTTAAGTCAAAATAAACTAAATTCAACTTCAGTTTGAAGTTGAATATAAAATCCGGGCAAAACATGGTGTTAAGTGATTTTTTTAGCTCGATTGAATTTATGTATGGGGTTGATTCACCACGCATGACATCTCAGGGCATCTGAAAAAACAAAATTATAATCAGTCCAATCATACATACATTCCAATTGATCCTTGATATCAAACAGAGCATCAAGTTCAGTTTAAAATTTAAATTAGTTTAAAACATTTTCGATTTTAGGAAACCAACGGATTGCATCAAGTCATTGACTTAGAGCCTTCACTCCTCCTGGACCCGAATGTAGAGGCAGTAGATGACAGCATGTGTTGTGTTTTTGACTGTACAGTAATCCCTTATACTGAGCATGCATGTAATGACAGTGGAGAGAAAAAAACTCCCTATTATCAGGAAGAAACCTCAAGCAGGAGCTGGCTGAGTATGAGCCGCCGTCACCCACTAGGGGTTAAAGAAGACGGAAAACAGAAAAAAGATACTGACTTCTTCTGTGCCTGAATGAATGTCAGGATACATAAACATGGTAAACATATGCAGGTTCTAATTTAGCACCACTAGCCCATTGTGGACAGGAGCTGTAGTGTTTTGCCTGAAGAAGACTGCATTTCCCATAGCGTTGTAAAATCCTGATCTCTCGGTTGCCCGCAGTTGGATTGAAGTACATTTCTGTTTCCAGTGGCTGTCTAAAGCGGAGTTCTTCAACATGTCCGTGACCCCTACGGGGTCCGCAGAGGTACTTCATCGGGGTCGCAAAAGTTTTGGTTGATTAGACATTTTATTTTTTTATTCCCCCCCTGCAATTTTTTCCACTAATTTTAATGTCTTTAAATACACATTAACATGAATTGAACACACTGTAGTACACAGATAAATGGAGGCAGAAGATGTCTTTCAGTCTTTAATGCACACATTCAGCAACACACAGGAGCTCTTTCAAGCTGGGCACCGTGTCATTCACAACACCTCCCATCAACGAGGAATTAGAATAGGAAATACTTTAATAATCTCCGGATGAAATTACTTTCCTTACATTACTCCATATGTAATAGAAACAAAAACAATGTACATTTACACATGGCACTATAGGACCAGTTTGATATAACACAATTTCATACAATATATATAATTAGGGGGTCCCCGCTCCATCACGCCATCAGTTTGGGGGTCCTTGGCCTGGAAAACGTTGAAGGCCCCTGGTCTAAAGGATGAAAAGCGATGAGGTGATGAATCGTATTGTGGTGAAAAAATGTCATATGATGATGTTAAAATATGAAACAGGGGAAGTGATGTATGGCGTTAAAGCAGTCAGCACATTTGTAGTTTTTTGTGTGCAGGGTTCCTGCTACTCTCCTCAAAGTTGCTTAGTGCTGTTTAAAGCGATACGGATCCCCCACAACAAAAGGTGTCATTCATTGAGCTTTAGGTCGACGTATAGTTACAAAAATTATGAAAATCTTTTATGAAGTTTTAAAAGTCACTTAGTGTTGCTGTAATATAAAGGTTATAGGTCAGACATTTTTTTTCCTATTATTAATCGAGACCTAAAACTAACTTTGGTTTATGTTAATGCTCATTTAAAAATTTTCACACACTGTTATTGAGTCACTACTTAATATTGGTTAATCAATGCAATAAACCACTTCGAATAAATGACAATTGTAAAAATAAATCTGCATTTAGCAATAGCTTTATATCAGAAGCAGCAACAGCAGACATTATACATAAGTCTTATTTCAAGTATTTCTTCTGTAAATCAAATTATTTTTCAACTTAAACTGGTGCATAGACCACATTTAGGTTAAATAAAAGCCTACGCTGTATCAGTTTTTTTCTCCTCTGATTCCGTGATCAGACCCCTTCCCCACCCCCACCCCCCACTGCACTCTAATAAGCGCATGCATCATTTCCTGACTCCTAAACCTTTTCACTGTGCCCACAGGATACAGCTGCAGGGTGCTGCTCTCGAGCTAAAGGTTAACCAGGCTAATATTAGTTTCATTACCTCTGCCGCTTCATTGGATTTCATGTTGCTCACCTCTGAGCATTGAGGGGCCATCATGTCTTCCAGTCAGGCCACAGAGCGGACGTAGAATTTACGCCCGAACCCATCTGATGTAAATTCAGTTGGCGTTTTTATGAGCAGTGGAGACTAAGCTGTCCTGCAGTAAGGGTCCAGACAAATGGATCTGTTTGACCAGTGTTTGAAAACAAATCACGGTCAGGCAGGTGCTCCACTGTGATTTGTTTTTAATGCAGGTGTATGTGTGCCAGGTTACAGAAGCGGCATTTAATCTGTTTGGATCGAGCTGATGTGAGGACTTCACGGAGAGTACATTCTCGCATACACAGTCTGCACTCTTGGCTCTCAAGGCAGAAACAGTTTGGACAAGCTTAGAGAAAACACTGCCCAGACATCTTTGACTCCTTGCAAATATTTTCATGCACAATCAATATAGCTCAATAAAACTCTCCTCACTTGGTCTGAGCTCTTCCCTCTGCAACTGGGTCCTGGACTTCCTGACCAACAGGCCGCAGTCTGTGAGGATTCACAACATCTCCTCCCCCACCATCACCCTCAGCACTGGCTCCCCTCAGGGCTGTGTGCTGAGCCCCCTCCTGTTCACACTGCTAACATATGACTGCTCTCCTATCCATCCAGGC
>JAVLVB010000391.1:517240-531057 GCA_032876305.1 Orestias chungarensis
CCAGAGGAGTGAATGCTGCAAGTCAATGACTCGATGCAATCTGCTGGGGTTCCTTAGATTGGAAACTTTTTCAAATTGATTTGTTAGAATGTATCCTTGATTTTAATTGATTTTTTGTAAAGTGCCTTGAGACGACACCTGTTGTAAATTGGCGCTATATAAATAAACTGATTCTTGATTCTTGATTCTTGATTCATGAAGCAATTAAACGTTGTGAATTTCAGTAGTAAAACTATACAAGAAGATTCTGGCCTAATTTGTACACCTTGTTACCCATATAAAGAACCCAAACTAACAAATGCTTGCTTCTCTTCCAAGTCTTCAAAAGGATAGAGATTGCTCCTGTCCTGGTTCAAGCTATAAACTCATAATGTCACATTGTGAAAGTGAATTTTAATCACTTCATAGTCAGGGGGAGGAAGTAACACTAAAGCCCCAGTAACGCAGCAACAACGCATAATTTCATTACAATCTTTTAAAGATCCACAGGAATGTTTCCTGTTTTTTTGCTGTAATATAAAAACTGAAGACCTATTACGAACAATAGTAGCTACAGACTCTTTTACACTACTATCACATGTCATTTACCTAAATTGTACAGAACCTCAACCTTAATGAAGAACGTACAACTGTTCCAACTGTAAGTAGAGAGCTAGTTTTATTTTTAGATAATGGGACATACATGTACATCCCTGCATGATCTGCCACCAGAAATAAATGGAATACATTAGACTGGAGACCACGTGGCTGGTGGAACACAAGCTGGCCAGCATACAGAAGAACAGGGTGCGGATAGCAGAAGAATCTGGTGAGGAAACTGACAGGATTCTATCTGCTGGGAAGGTGGATGATTGACACTTGGGTGTGTAGATTGCTGTACAACCAGGGATGAACCTGAGCAGGGAAATGGGGAGAAGCTGACTATTAAATTTAGAAATTAACACAGAGATAATATGACAGGAGAAGACAGGACATCAGAAGGGGTAAAGATTGCAGCAGAAAACAAAATGCTTTTTCTGGAAAAGGTTCTCAGGCCCAGAAAATGCTTTGACCTCTTTAGGTCTTGCTTCACCAACTCTTTAGAAACTCCCCAATGTTTTATGTGCATTTTTTTTAATTGGCCTGGTTCTGATTTGCATCTTGACACTTCAGTCTCCCTCTTTCAGGCTAACCTGAATGAAAGGATTTGTTTACTAATTCCAGTCCTGTTGCTGGATTCTCTGTCCGGCTATTCTGAAGTGATGCTTCATCTTGACACGCAGAGGACTTGGAGTCATTGGCACTGTGATTTTTAATCATGTTTCGTCCTCATCCGTGTAGACTCGCATGCTCCCTGAGTGTTGCTTAGACTGCAAGCCGACCGGAGAGAGTAAGGCAAAGATTAGGTCCGCTCATTCTCACGGGGATTAAATGCCGCCTAAACCTACGAACTCGCTTGCTAGGACATGCCCACTGTGCAGTCTAGCAGACCACGATAAAATGTAATGACATGGACTGTGGAGTTGCCTCACTGTGATTGAAATGGAGACACAAAGCTGTGGGAAAATGGAAGAAATTCTGGAGCTTAGTCTTATTCTGCTCTGTCAGTGGCATGCTACATTATCTTTATACTCCTTTCTGGCTTGTTTAAAACCTTTGCTGGAACTTAAACCATTAGTAACTATTAGTATTAGTAGTAATCACTATTAGACTGGTGGTTCTTAGAATCTCTAAAAGCATAATGGGAGGCAGATCTTTCAGTTATCAGGCTCCTCTCATGAGGAACCAGCTTCCAGCTTTAGTCCGTGAGGCAGACACCCTGTCTAGTTACAAATCTGGGCTTAAAACCTCCCTGTTTGATAAAGTTTATAGTTAGGAAGAGGTAGATAAGACAGCCTAATCCGGTTGGGGAGGAAATAAGTCTAGACAGACGGTTCTCCTTTGCTCTACCTTCTTCATGTCTCACTCTATAGGGTTAAGTTATTTAAGTTTTTCTATAGATATGCTGCTATATGCTTAGACTGCGGGAGGACAATCTGACCACTTCTCTCTCTGCTACTTTCTTCTTTTGTTCAATCTACTTAGTTACCGTTATTTCAACCTTGTTAACCTTTTGTTTTCTCTTAGTGTTCTTCTCTCCATAGTAACCACACCTGGGGTGGCGTTCTGTTAGCTGAGACAGCTTCTTGGATGAGAACATGGGCTGAGATGCTGCCAGTGACACTCTACAACTGCTGCTATAAACTCTATTATTTCAGTATCCTGTGCTTTTAATTTAGTTTTGTCTTTTCAAACCCCCAGTCGGTCGTGGCAGATGGCTGCTTGTACTGAGCCTGGTTCTGCTGGAGGTTTCTTCCTGTTAAAGGGGAGCTTTTCCTCTCCTCTGTCGCTACATGCATGCTCAGTATGAGGGATTGCTGTAAAGTCAACAACAACACAAGCCATTGTTTCTGTCTGCTGATTCCAGAGGAGTGAATGCTGCAAGTCAATGACTCCATGAATCTGCTGGGGTTCCTTAGATTGGAAACTTTTTTAAATTGATTTATAATGATGTATCTTTGATTTTAATTGATTTTCTTGTAAAGTGCCTTGAGACGACATCTGTTGTAAATTGGCGCTATATAAATAGACTGATTCTTGATTCTTCTTGATTCTAGTCAAACTCTTCCAAACAAACAAAACTATGGCAAAAATATTGAGCATGTGTTTATGCAGATTAATTAGCAGTAAATCTGTCTGAAAACGTAGATTTTCCCCAGGACAAATTGGCAGAGCCGTGGATTTTATTTTATTTTTTACTTGTTAGTAATCACTAACCCAGTTTCTCATGTACCTGTCTTTTAACTCTCTATTGGGACCGAGTTGGTGAATGCAAAACCCCTGAGGCAAGAGCTGGGTTTGCAGTGACCCATACAATCTCCATCATTTTGGTCTTGGCTCCTAAATGAAGTCCGGTGTCTGCTGTAAAACATGTGCCCGTAATTAGTAGAGTTTATGACTGTCACAGATTAGAGCAGGCTGCTACTGTAGAACAATACGTCTTTTCTGTTTACTATATTAGGGTTTTGTTTTCCTCAGGCATTTGACAGAGGATGTTAATACTAATTAAAAATTGTGGAACCCAGCAGCAACAATGCCTTAGCACCTTAAAATGTTGAGCAATTAAATTAATTCCCTTTAAATTTGCTGGTGTTGAGGTAAACACAATTGCATCAAGTAGTTTATGTACGGAGGTCACAATGTGTTGGATGCACATGAACTATAGAATATTAAGTATATTTTATTCACAGACCGCCATCACTGTTACACCGTCAACAAGTAAGCTTGAATTAAGATTTTTGCAAGGTTACTTTAACACCCTGCTGGGGTTTGCAAAAAACTACTTGCGTACACCTACTGATAAATCTTGACATTCTTCAACTCCCTGATTCCCAATGGTATTTCTACACAGTTCCTGTAACACGCATTGTTCCTGCTCACAAACTACCTCAGTCAGAGAAAGACACAAAAAACTGATATTTTCTCCCTTCTCTAGAGTATTGCTCCACTTCCTCTTCTTCTGCCACTCCTTTGGCTCCAATTCAACCCACAGAGAGACTCCACACTATTAAGAACTTGACAAAAAGATTTAGCTTGAGCAGCATGTTTATATTTCTGTGTACTGGGTGCGGTTAATAAGGTCTTTGCACTGTGCTGCGACAGTGGGATTAGGCCAGCATCACAGAAACAAGCCCAAACACAGGCCACTGTCACTGATTCCCTGAGGGTTTCCAAAAATGACACATCAAGCTCATGCTTCCCGTTAACCCCCAGGTTAAAGGGCTGTATCGGTTTAAGATCAATTTATCTGCGCCAAATACAAATGGCTTTAAAGTAATTTCATCATGGCTGTAATATGTTAGGTCAGGCAGTGGTGGAAATTAAGAGAGAAGAAAAAATAATTAGCATAATGCATATAATTGATGCTTTAGTAATTTGTTAACTTTGAAAGGAGATTTAGCTAAGCAGTAGTGGGAAGGCACAAAGCTTTCTACAGCAAGTCCTTAATTAATAGGGAAATAGCTGAGTGCTTGGCATTAGGTTGAGAGGGCTTGTAGGCTCTGTTGGATAGTTTTCAATGCTCTCTAATGTGTTCCATTATAGGTGACCTGACCAAAAATGTTCTTAGCTGATGCAATGTGATCAGTAGAAAATAAGAAAGAAAAGAAAGGAAAATTACCTCAGTCTCTTAACTGATTTCCATGATGGGACGCAAAATATGTTGTCATACTATCATCACAGCAATGTAAATGTCAGCAGCTTAAAGTCAGTTTATATGGGGTGATAAAACTTGTAACATTGTCAATCTTTCATTATCTCTTAAAAATTGGTTTAGTGGGTGATGAAAAAAAAGTGGTCAGACCAATTTTTATATTATCAATTTCACTCTCCTGTATAAGAGATCTCGTTTTTCAGCTATCCATCCCAACTCTGTTAGATCTAACAGACTCTAATTGTTTATCCAATATTGCCAATTGTCCCCACCCCCAAAAGAAAAAAAAAATCTCGATTGAAGTAGGTATCAAAGCTTAACTTTCAAGTCAGAATAAACAGGATTCATTGCATTTTTTGCAAAGCTCTCTTGAGGACTAATGGAAACAAAACAACTGACCTGCTGCGAAAATGTTTTTGGCATTTGCATGTTGTTAAATATTGAAGTAGATTTACCTGGAAGCTAAAGCTAACATCTAAGCTGAGTATACCAAGACCACTTAAAATTTTTACCATGTACCAACCCAGTTTCACACATTGTTTCATACATTTTAAGCAATCAGATATGCTGTTTGATTGACACTCATTCTGTGGTACAATTATTATTAACTAGTGCCATGTGAAAACGTTCAACAAAAAACTTGGCATGTGTATCCAGTTAGTTTTATACCATTTTACCTTGGTATTAGCTTTGCATACATGCTTTGTTTAGAATCTTATCTAATCAAATATAATAAAATACATGTGTGGTCCTCCCATCTATATATAGTATGCTGTTCATTCGAGATCAGTCTAGCAGTTTGGGCAGAGAAACTGAGACATCCCTATACCCATTGACCTTCTCCAACTTCTCAGTGATTTAAATGTGTACCAGGGCTAAAATAAATATTTAGACTCTCTAGCTTCATTCTTGATTTTGCCCCAGGATTTCCTTTAAGTGAGACATGTCTAGAAAACCTCTAAAGACAGATGTGCAACTGGCATCCTTATTAGAGCTGATTTTATTCACTTGAGTTAAGTATCTTGATCTTTCGGGAACAATCCATATTCTACATCAATTTTTAAAGATTGGAATTTAGGTGGACTAGTGAACTGAAACCTTCACTTTCTGATGCTGCTCTGTCTTGATCATGACACAACAGAGTACCCATATCAATACAGCCACATTTCCAACCTGTCAATCCATCCCAACTTGATAGGACCGTCAAATGTAGATAAGACGAAAATGCTTACATTTCCACTCAAGTCAGACACTGACACCCAACACAGAGGAGGTTGGTCTACCTTGTTGTGTAGAATTATGTCCCCATTACTGAAATTGGGTCCACATTGAAGGATTTTGAAATAGCGGTTGGTTGTACAACCCAACCAACTGCCATGCCCTGCACTACACTGATAAAATACACCCCTCACAGTAAATCCCTTGTTTAGGATTTACTATGGAGGTAACAGCTCTCAAACCTACCTTTCAGTTTCTTTCCAATTTCTCTCTTGCAAATAAATTCAGCCAGAATTAGTCGACACATTTGCAAGCTAAAAAATGGTCTCAATTTTGTTGGCATCCACTGTAATGGCTGCCTGGTGATTTAAGATTTTCTTCTGCTAAATGTCAGCAGTTTTCACCATAACCCCATTAGTGCTAATGCTAAAGCTGATATAAAGGACCCACTGATGAACTATGGTAATGATGTATCATAGCATCAGGTGATAAAGTCCCCTGCGGGACACAGCAGTGCCAAATTATTTCTGTGAGCATTTTTCTTTCGGCTGTGATGGTGCTGGAATTCTTTTGTTAATTTCAAACGTTCTGGAAAGTTCGAGCATGAGAAATTACAACCGAACCTTTTTTTTAATTGGTTACAAACCTAACCCTGTTTTAAAGGTAATTAAATTGGGATTATCAGTTTTTTGACCTATGTGTTACTTTGACATGGTCAATTTCTGATCAATGCACAAAATACACAGAAATCTTTCAGTGACTCTCATGCCTAAGTCAACTTACTAATGAGATGAGGAAACCAGTAGCTGCAGCTAACTTAATTTGTTTTTACTGGGACTGTGCACTTAGTAACTTAGTCTTGATTATTTTTTACCTAAACATGTGAAATTCATATTAGCAACTCAGGCTGGTGGTTCCCAACCCTTTTTCTTCTTCTCAGTACATTGCTCTGGACACTGAGCTGCCAACCTACCATGCTCTCTACAAATAAATGGGATGTGGTTGTAAAAATTGTATATGTTTAAAAGAAATGTTAAACAACAAAAAAATTGATGATTTAAAGCTACCAATTTGAGTTAAATTGTGACAACTTTAGAAATGACCTTCAGTCTCATCTACAGTCCCAAAAGAGCTAAGTAACAAGTACTTCATCAGCCACCAAACCAGTCTTTTAATGGGAGTCAAG
This sequence comes from Orestias chungarensis, assembly GCA_032876305.1. Classification (NCBI taxonomy): domain Eukaryota; kingdom Metazoa; phylum Chordata; class Actinopteri; order Cyprinodontiformes; family Cyprinodontidae; genus Orestias; species Orestias chungarensis. The sequence goes on from JAVLVB010000391.1 coordinate 523,876, forward strand.
AAGATATTTTCTGTTTACAAGCAACTGCATGTAATAAAGTTGACTGTTGGTTTACAGGTATGACATGCACACTCTTCTGTGACAGTAGACAGGGACAATATTTAAATTAACCATTCTACAACGTTTTCAGCAACTATTAACAGATGAAAATTTTATCAAAATGAACTTTTCTAATCAAATGATTCTTCTATGTGATGCAGGGAAACAAACCTTAGACTTATAGTACTAAAAATATTTGACTTAATGTATAAGTGATATTATTTTTTTTTATGCAATTGAAGGTATCGCTATACATGATCTGTAGCCATTAGGTGTTATTGACCACTTAGCCTTCAGAGAGTTGACAAACGTCTATCAGCCTTCTATCATATCCAAAAAGCTGGTATTGTAAAAATGTAAGTACTTTATATTATCCAGACACAGAGTATGTTATCTTCAATATTATGTGAATTGAAAAACGAAAAACGAAATCTGGCTGCCAGATTTTGTTAAATGTTTTCCACCTGATGCCTGTCCGGAGCCGGTAGATATTTAAGCATATTTCCTTCTGTTCACACACATCAAAATGCCAATAAAATGACCCCCTACTGAGTAAACACGATGCAACCCACAGCGCTGCAGCAGCGTTTCAAATTGAGAGCTTGCTGAATGTGACATTGCCTTTTTAATGCTCTTCTTAGACATTCATTATCATTAGGCTTTCCATACTTGCTTAAGTAAGCATTTATCCCTGAGCTGGTAGGGTCCCTGTACCTCATACATTCTTTCTCTCCCACTGCGGACTTATTTGCAACCCAGCTTTGCATCAGCAGTTACAAAAGGAGATTGTTTATGTCAGTGCTGTTCCATGATGGTTCAAAAAAATTGCCGTACACAATCCAGTTATAGATTGTATTGCATGGATGTGTGTGTGTGTGTGTGTGTGTGTGTGTGTGTGTGTGTGTGTGTGTGTGTGTGTGTGTGTGTGTGTGTGTGTGTGTGTGTGTGTGTGTGTGTGTGTGTTTGGAGGGGGAGCAAAAAAACATATAATTTAATAAATATATAGTCCATTATAAATAGAATTTCAATGTCGATTACAAAAATATATAAAATAATAAAAATATGACATTTCAGATATTACTTGTTGTAAAGCAGCCTTGAGCTCATCTGCATTGTTGGGTTTTTGAACAATACCCCACTATAAGGTTCAGGTTATTGGTAACTTGTGGGCAGGTACTACCTACTGATTAGAAATTAAATCACAAAGTTTGTCACCATAAAGAGGCGTTGAGGCTGGACTTCAGCGAACGCAGTAGAACAACAGCAGCGGATAACTGGGCATCTCAAACTCACTAGACTTCAGGTTGTGTGTATTCTGGTTCATTTCACTGTTGCCCCAAATGTTGTGGACTTAATTTTAAACTGAATGTAAAATTTGTATTTGTAAAGAAGACTTTGAGCCACTGAAAAAAACGTAGCTGTTTTTTGCCCTTTTTTCAGTTTCTTAAAAAAATTAGAACTTTTTTTACTTTTTTCAGGAATTATCATTATAGTTTGGTCTAAGATGTGAGTTAGGTACATGCACTGGTACATGGTCAGAGTTAGTTACACATAGGGTTGTGCAAACAAAAGTCTCAATAAGGTGTCTTAATCAGGATACAGGGTTACATGTGTTTGTGTGTATGCACTTGCAAATTTCAATACAAACAGGAAATCCATATCTAGTTTAGAAAAAAATATGTATTTTAAGACTTTATTTGCCTTTCTGTAAAGAAATGCATATGTCTTCAGTTTCCAATATGTAAATCTTCATCACCTTTAAATCATTTGGAAACAGGAGGGTTTAAATTTTTGTTATTTCGTACATTCATTTCTGCTTTAAAGCACTCCAGAAATGAGGCACAGCAGACTCTTGTGAGGGTATGTAAGTGGCTTTAGCTTTTCAACTGCATTCTATTTGCAAAATGCTTCTTTGTGAAACTAATTAATGCTAGGCCTAATTGCCCGGCACATCTCTTCTACTACTCAGATCTCTTAGGATCCCATTCGTGTGCCCTCAAACTCTAATAAGGCCACATGGGTCATCCAGACACATCATTCACATAATTAGTCTCAAAGCAAGGCCTCACACACACAACTGGGCCGATGTCCACTTTCTACAGTTGTGCACTTTGACAACGTAATTTTGTGAAGGACACCCATTTAGTTGGGGTCAATGAAGACGGTTGAGTTTACTAATTGACGGTTGGCTTTCAAGCAAAGCCAAGTAAATAGGACTGGTTGCCTAAGAAGACGCAAGACTACTAGTACTGAACATGAAGTATTGAAGTACTGAACACGTATCTTAGGCTACTATAAGTACCTCACTGTTAAATTTGTCACCTAAAATCCTGCATGCTTCAAGCAAGTAAGAAAAGCTGGATATGGTGTACACAAGAGAAAAGGCAAACAAAATGCATGCAACGAGAAGACAACATAGACAAAGACAACTTTAAATCACAGAGCAGAAACAACCACAAGTTACAAAGATTGAAAGTACAAAAACACAGTTGACACAGTGCATGAAGCATCCCCTTTTGTTTAATAACACTAGTGAGCATAACCTAGGGTGTTATTGGAAATATAAATTACAAATTTAATGCATTTTTTTTAATGCAATGTTTTATTCTTATTGTTATTGAGTAGTATTTTGCAAAATGACAATTACTAAGGTTATCCTGAAGTACAACCGACTCAAAAATGTACATGTTTTAGTTATAAAGCAGGTGAAACTTTGTTTTTTTGTTTTTTTTGGGATGTTAGAAATTGAACCAAAATAGTCCCTTAAGTGAATATCAGCTTAGATATTCAATGCATATTTTCAGACTTTCTTTTGTTTGAAAAGACACTGTTTTTTAAATGTTTATTTTTTCTCCTAAGCCTAAAACTTGAATTTCAGATTCTGTGAATTTGATTGTTTTATACTATCTACCAAAAGTAATTTCATACTTGCCTTACATTCACTTAATACCTGAGTGTCAAACCCACTTTAAAAGCCAATACCTTACTGTAATCCCATACCCATATTCTACTGTAAGGAGATATGGTTATATGTGTAAAATACATATCTATCTGCTAGAGAATGTTTACTTAGTTTTTGTTTAAGCAGAAATGTTAACCTATTGTGCAAAGATCAGAACTACAGTGATCCTAAAGAAAGGTGCATGGCTATCTTTGTAGTTCATTAAATTGATTAACCGCCCATTATTTGAACATTAAGTTGATAAACAGGGGTTTAAGTCAATGGGAACAAAGCAAAACAGAATAATGGAGGATTATATGAAAAGGCAACATCTGGGTACAAAATGAAGAATTGTAAAAGAGGTAAATTGACCCAGAGTGGATTTTAAACATGCCTTCCAAACAAGTTGTCCCTCTCCATAAAAGCCTGCCTTTAGCTTCCAACATCCATTCAAGTTAGTTGATTTTACTGGACTTAAACGTATACTTAAATAATTCTGTGGCAACCCTATGAGAGGAAGTGGAGGGATTTTTAAACTTAGAAACCCAGGACTTTGACTCTAGCTAAGAACCTTGTTTTACATCGATTGTTGAATATCTATTTTGGTTCATACAATCCACACTGGTTAAAGGAAACAGATTGATACACACTGTCCAGACACTAAAAACCTCCCAATATCTGTTGCAGTTTTCTCGTGCACATTATAAATCAGCTCTGTGTGACATCTCCAAAAAGGCCATGCCATATATCCCTGTCCACATTCACTTCTTGCCAATAAGAAATGGAAGTGGCTCCAACACTAGTGAGGAGCTCTAAGTGAAATATATGGGTATCAATGCTGGAGGAGGAGATTATTGATATAGCAGCTTATGGCTTTTACAGCAGTGAATAATATCCCTTGCCGCCGTTGCTGCATTCAGGAATCTATCAACATCTAATAATTATGTGTACATTTACCAAAGGAGGCACGTGTATAATAGATCAATTCACAAAGACTCCTATTCCCATTCTACACATGGATTTCCTGTCATTTTCATTAAGGATTCCACCTCAGCAGACCGCTCTCTGTTTCCTTTCAAGCGCTATTCCTGATGAATAATGTTAACCTCTAATTCATTATTGCTTTCAAAATAAATCATGACTAAAAGCATTTGAATTTTTTTGTTTTTTCATATTGTCTTATTTTTGCCTCTTTTAAATAGCTGTTGAGAATGTAGGCATCATTATTCCTGGGTTGCTGCCAGACACGTGTTCTGGTTGTAGAATTTAGACAAAAAGAGATGGTTACATAGTAAAAGAGGGGTGGCCAACTTCAGTCCTCAAAAGCCAGTCTCTTGCGGCTTTTAGAGGCACTGTTCCCCAGTACACCCAAATCAAAGGAATGGCTCATTACCAGGCAAATCTCAAACTTGATGGCAGGTTGCAGAGGTCATGCAGTCATTTCATTTAGCTGTGTTTAAGCATTGATGTTACTCAAAGTTCCAGACCTCCTACGAACTACAGTTGGAGACCTGTGACCTCTTATATACTGGATTTCTTTTTTCTCTAAATTGTGCCAGAAAAATTGTGCCCTCCTATATAAAGAACCCCAATAAAATTAAATCATTGTTCAAGCTTATACTGTTGTAATGTCACAAGAACTTGCACAAAACATCGGTATTGCCCCAGTGGTTCAGCAAGTGCATGTGCTGAACAAATAGAGCAATACTTACGTCAGTTGGTTAGTCGTTGCTTTTTTAAACTTAACAGGTGTCTTGAAGCTGATTTATTTCCTTATTTTAAACCACAACCATCAATGAGTTAAGTTGCAATACACAAGCGAGAATTGACTGTAACTGATTTGCGTTTGATATCTCCCTAAGTAAACACTATTAATTGTTTGATGTGCTCAATAAATTACAAACAAATTAGACTATGATGACTTTTTTATTCTTGTATTTGCTAACATTGAGATTAATTAAAACACATTTGAACAATCTGACCCCTTATGCTTTCAACACCATTTCTTTCTTTCTATCCCGGGCATCATAATTAATAAATTAAACAAACCTAAAAATATATTTTGTGGTCTTACAATTCTTTTGAAACTGATGATCAACCCAATTCAATTTTATTAATAAAAGTTTATGTTTAGAAATAAAAGTCTTCCTGCTTCACTCATGTGGTTCTGACCTTCACACTGTCCTTCCAACTGTATGGTCACATAATTCATATTTATTTTACAATGTTTTGCAACAAAAGTTGGTTCAACTTATCCCAATCTAACCAGTTTATCAGATTTTCAATTAAGCTAATTCTTTCAAAGACAACCAGCTGTTTACTAGAAGTTAGCTTGCTGCAAAAGAGCAATTACAGTGTGATAAGATTATAAACAGCAGTTTACAGGAATCACTTGGTGACTAAATGCTATGTGGAAACATCATTTTAGTGTGTTGCATGACAATTTAACCTGAAAGAGTGTGTATAAATAATAATAATAAGCTTCAGGCAAACATGTAATTGGCGTGAAAGGGTCTATGCTAATTAGAATCTAGTTTAAAAAGGTCGTATTGTGACTTTATTCCTAAAATAACAAGATATCAAGCAAAGATGTTGCCTCTACAATCTTGATGAAACCGTTGTCTTATATTTTATGTAATGTGATAGAATAATTACCCACAATTTCCCTGCATATATACACTTTGAAAATAACATTTGTTTGGTGAACATGTCAAATATAACTAAAAATAAGTATTACAAAATAGTAAATTACCTACTTATAGATGATCTCAAAAGTCCACATAGTACATAGTGGTTTGACAAATAAAAAAAGATAAAAATTCTAAAATTTCTCACACATAAATATTAAACAACGTACAAAGAAACAAAAGCAGTACTTTGTGGAACTACCAGTTCAGCATTCTTTGTACCATGCCGAGATTCTGTCAGAAACCTGCTGGGTAATATTTTTCCACCACTTTGGAATATGCGAAACTTAATCTTGCTCATTTGTAAATTACTTGGGATTCCAAAATTGCACCACTCAAAGTGGCAGGATGTTGGAACAACTTTCTTATTTCTGTTGTAATTTTTTTTAAATCTTTATCTCCTCCATGTCTGACAGAACCTGTTTTGAACACTTGGTTTACAACTGCAGATTAATGGCAACCACAAATCCCCAAAACAGTTTGGAAGGAGGCATTGTGGATCCAGAGCAAAACCAAAGAGGAGAGAGAGAGAAGGAGGATGTTTATCTCCTCTGTTCCATCAATGTTAGATTGGTAGCTAACAAATTGGTTCTTGTGATCAACTCCACCCCCCAGATTGGTATGCAAAGATAGTTTATTCATAAATCTGCAGGAATACAGTCTGCTACACGAGATCATCCATGCCCAGCACCCTCAGCATCTACAACAAACCTTATAAGAAACTTTGATATGTGTTACGACAACATTTAATTTACCTTTGGAAATAATTAAGTATTTATGAGCTTGAAGTTGAAACATTGAGTACACCTCTTTTTCATGGCTCTGGTCAGATGACACTGAATTCCTCAGCATTCTGGTTAATGCTTCAGGGTCTCGGCTCAGAATTGAGTGGCATTTAGAACTAACTCCACAGCCTGGAAATGCCTTTGTTTTCTCTTAGTGTTCTTCTCTCCATAGTAACCACACCTGGGCTGGCGTTCTGTTAGCTGAGACAGCTTCTTGGATGAGAACATGGGCTGAGATGCTTCCAGTGACGCTCTACAACTGCTGCTATAACCTCTTTTTTTTTCAGTATCCTGTGCATCTAATTTAGTTTTCTGTCTTTTCAAACCTCCAGTCGGTCGTTGCAGATGGCTGCTTGTACTGAGCCTGGTTCTGCTGGAGGTTTCTTCCTGTTAAAGGGGAGTTTTTCCTCTCCACTGTCGCTACATGCATGCTCAGTATGAGGGATTGTTGTAAAGTCAACGACAACACAAGCCATTGTTTTGATCTGCTGATTCCAGAGGACTGAATGCTGCAAGTCAATGACTCGATACAATCAAGAATCAGTTTATTTATATAGCGCCAATTTACAACAGGTGTCGTCTCAAGGCACTTTACAAAAAATCAATTAAAATCAAGGATACATTCTAACAAATCAATTTGAAAAAGTTTCCAATCTAAGGAACCCCAGCAGATTGCATCGAGTCATTGACTTGCAGCATTCACTCCTCTGGAATCAGCATGCAGAAACAA
>JAVLVB010000391.1:531157-541912 GCA_032876305.1 Orestias chungarensis
AGGTCAGTTTAGAACAATTACGGTTTCTATAAACTTCAGTGGAGCAACAGAAATGTGTGATTAACGTGAAGGTGAGTTTAGAAACGTCTCAGGACAGAGAATAAGGAGTAATAAGAGAGCGCGCGGAGCTAGCAGACGCTAACAGACGCTAACAGACACACGGAGCAACAACAGGAAGTGACGTCGATACGTACCACCGCGTAACACCGTACCACAATCTGCTCTGGTTCCTTAGATTGGAAACTTTTTCAAATTGTAAAGTGCCTTGAGATGACATCTATATAAATAAACTGATTCTTGATTCTCCCACAGGCTTTATCTTTAATTTATTTATGCTGGTTTGGAATTTTCCTTCATGGTTATATCAGACCTGAAGACATTTTGATTTATAGAGATATTAGCCAATAACTGCATTTTTTTCTAAAGAATTAACTGTTTTTATCCTGCCCTGTTGCTCCGCCCATGTGAATCATGCACAGCATGGAGGGCATCAAGTGGCCAGGGGGGCACCAAAGTACAAAAAAACAAAACAGACTTATGAAAAATCCTCAGAATGGATTGTAATGACATACTGCCCTGTTAAGCATGTAATACATATAAGCAAAATAAAAGCTACACTGTTTGTCCCAAAAATGGATTGTAATGACATACTGCCCTGTTAAGCATGTAATACATATAAGCAAAATAAAAGCTACACTGTTTGTCCCAAAAATGGATTGTAATGACATACTGCCCTGTTAAGCATGTAATACATATAAGCAAAATAAAAGCTACACTGTTTGTCCCAAAAAAAAAAAAAAAAAAGAATCTTGTGCTTCAATCTCAAGTTTGTCAGATAGTTGTGTTGTGAAACTCCCTCGAAAATGCTTTAAAAAACAAGGTGTTAAAGAAAACCAGAGAGATACCAGGCTGATGTTTCTGGATTCCCTGCTCTCTCTCTTTGTCTCTGACGCTGTTTAAATTCATTGATTTTTCCAAACTCGGTGAAGAAAATTGTAGTGATATTCATTTCAGTATTGACAAAAATAATCATGACTTTTAATTTGAATTTTAAAGAGGCTGCAGTTCTTCCCTATATTCTCTACACCCTGCGAGACCCACGTTTAAAAAAGCTTGTAATAATCTCAGACAACCCTACCCTCTATAAACAATGGTTTTAGCGGTTTTAGCTAAAGCATGCAAATTAGCAAGCTCTACATTTTGTTTTTATTACTAAAATTAATTTAAGCGTTTGCACATTTAAGCAAACAGCCTTTGTAGTTTTTTCAGTAGGACAGGATACATGTCATATTATGATGTGAGTTCTGAAGATGTATTATGGTGTAATTCTTGCATTACAAAAACACATCAGCATTTGCACTATACATTACATATTACTCACAAATAACCATTTCCGTGTTTGCTAGTGCTTAGTATTTGATGAATACTCCATTAAATGTGCATCCCACCCCAAGCTTACAGGATGTTCACAGAGGGAGAGATGAAAACACTGGTACTTCACTTCTCTTGACTCCATGCTTTTATCTGAACAGGGAGTTCATGTTTTCTTGTCTGCAGAGCTTGCAGACAAGCGCAGCAAACAAATACTGTGGCTCAGAATCTTGTTGACTTCCTGAGCCTTTAGCTCTAAATTCACGCTGTGCTATGTCACATTCCCTCTGATTCATCATGTATTTGCATATTTTTAAATGATCTGTTCTTTTGTTGGAACTCTTAGAGGAATTTACATTCCAGTGAGTCATCTCACTCTTATTATGTCTTCCTAAAGGAAGAAATGCCGCTGAGGGGCCACAGTAGAATATGCAGTTCAAATGTGTCTCTTTCAGTATTTGATGCTAATCAGGATCATCCTTTCTACTTGAAGATTTAGGAAATCTGCTCGTTGCTGGCAAAGTTTTATATACAATTACAGGCTGATATTTCTATCACCTCACCAATGCTGGCCTAAACTTCCTAACATAGTCTGTTTCACTGGACTTGATTTTAGCTAATCACTGGTTACTTCTGCAGAACTTACCACATTGAAATTATTTATTCTTATAGTGTTTAACTCATATAATTCTACAACACTTTCAGTGTAGTTTTCCCACTGAAATAAAGCTTGACACAATCATCAGTTTGAAAAACCCTTCTAGTCTTTTTACACATCTCGGTTTGCGGTCTCAGCATTGAAAATTCTTGATGCTTCGATCAAAGACATAAGATGGGTTATGGGGTATCGCAGCAGAATCATTTGCGATTAACTCTGTCACACTAAACAACCACATTTTGAATACTGAGGTTCCCAGTTAAAGATTTTGTTAAAGTTCTCTCAAAATCTATGTTGTATTAGCTGAAAACGTGTGAACACAGATTATGACAACCTATGACTTACAGAAAGCAACCGGAAACATGAATCGATTTCTACACACCATCTAATGAGATCTTAGATCTTAACATATTAAAACACCTAAATACTTTTGTTTGAACCATTTTTAGAATACAATTGTTAATATAGATGGCTTAATAAACATTACTTTTATTACTTCTACTATTTCCACTTTCTAATTTTGGACTTTTCTTTTGAATGCTGCAAGTCAATGACTCCATGCAATCTGTTGGGGTTCCTTAGATTGGAAACTTTTTCAAATTGATTTTTTTATGATGTATCTTTGATTTTAATTGATTTTCTGTGAAGTGCTTTTAGACGACACCTGTTGTAAATTGGCGCTAATAAATAAACTGATTCTTGATTCTTAATCCATGTTGTTGTTGTTTTTCGTATGGGCTACAAAAACCCATCCATCCATCCATCCATCCATCAATCCATCCATCCATCCATCCATCCATGCATCCATCATCTACACCTGCTTATCATTGCAGTGTGACAAAATGACAGGGACAATCTCCAATGCTCATTAGTTAAAATAATTGAAATGGTTTAAAGAATTTTAAACCATTTCAATTATCATACAAACTGAAATCATTGATATGATATTATGTCACTGATATTGATTTTCTGCTTAGATTCACACATCCTTTCACAATAACATGTTGCATCACACCATAATTAATTTGGGTTAATATAAAATCTTGTTTTTAAATAAAGATTTGGATCAATACGACTAGAAAAATATCACAGCCAAACTGGCCTTATGTGAAATCCCCCCAAATTCCTAAATATTGAATTAAATGTAATCAATCAAATCTTTTCAAAACTTGAATTAAGTTTTAAAAGTCCCACCAAGCCTTCATGCTCCCAGAACTAAGAAATCATTAGGGTAAAACTTGTCAGGGAACCCAAAAAAAAAGACTTTATTTGACTTAAACTCCCTTCATTTCATTGTGATTCAATCAGTTTTGAATGAAAGTACAAAATCCAACACACCAGCCATTGTGGTTAACTCTTATTACACCTTTGATTGAAATATTCTCTTATCTTGCGCTCCCAAATGCTCCTGTTTTTGAACGCCTGGTGTGTCTTTTGTGTTGCAGTGCCTTCATTCTGGGGGCTGGTAAACTCAGCCTGGAACCTGTGCTCTGTAGGAAAGAGGCAGTCGCCAGTCAACATAGAAACCAGCCACATGATCTTCGACCCCTTCCTCACCCCCATAAAGCTGAACACAGGCGGACGAAAGGTAAACACGTGAATGCAAAGCCGGGCGCTATCTCTGCTGTCGGTTTGATAAATGCATTGTTCTGTGCGACTGGTGTTTTGTGTTGTTTGTCTTCGCAGAACTGGTGCAATGCCGTTCTAATGCTATTGTGTCGCTTAGTGTTTCACGGCTATTGTAGTTTGATCAGTTGTGAGGCCCTGATTGATGATCTTGACTTCAGTTTGTGCTGGGAGACAATGTGAGCTATTTGTCTAAAAAGCACTCCTTATGGACATAAAGTACAACACAGTTCACCTATTTAAAATCACACAGTGGTTGTGCTTTGGTTAAAGAAATGCTTAAAGTTGATCCGAAGAGCTTTGCTGATAAAATCCTGCTGCCTAACAGCAGATTAGCTGAGAACAGTGTGTATTATTTTCTCCTGTACAGTGAAGCTAAAAAGACAGAGATCTGTTCCATTGTGGGCCATATGACAGCAGCTAATTGGGGAGCCTCTGCAGATGGGCTGCCTTGAAAAGTGCACACTTGCATGTCGAGATTAATGTTGAGTGGTTTATGTTTGTATTCCAGCACAAGCTTGGCCCTGAGCAACAATAGAATGCAATGCACAAATAGCAGATCACCACCTATGGCACATTGCAGCTGTCGGCTTGCTTCATTTAACCAATCTCAAAGCAGAGCCTTGTGGAGTCCTTGGGCTGCTGTTTCATCCGTTTTAGTCTCATCACGGAACTTTGGATTTTTAGAATTCATTTTGAGCAAAAAACACTGATTAGAATAGTGAACTCGGAGTTTCTCACTAAACTGTGCTTACTCCTTCAAAGACTAGACACTGAGAACAGCGGCCTGGTGTGTCTAGAGCTATGAATTTAACATTTTTCTGTCTGCATTACGACGGGTGTAAATGAGAGTGGAGGCAAATGTAATATTTACATCTTAGCGTAATTGCCTTCAAAGTGTCCTCATCAAAATAGATAATTTGATGATTTGATCGGGATCTCAGCAGAGAGCAACATCTTGGAGCCAATATAATGGGTAATATTGTCTCTGCAGAGCCCTCGCCGCAGTGCAGTAACACTTATAAAGTTAAAGCTGACTGAAACTCATAAAAAGGAACCAAATTCAAATACATGCTTTGATGTCTTTAATTATAAAGGTCTGTATTATCTATACCTTGATGTCATGTGTTGACTTTGGTTTGTAACTGCTTATTTATTATTCCCAATTGGTGGGCACATTAAAAGATGTATGGCCTCATAGTTTACTCTGGTTCTCTTCACGGTTTTAAAACGTGACTTTGCAGCCTTAGATCTAATTTGTTGATGCCATAAGGACAATACATAGCAATATGTCCTCTGAACTGAAACCTTTTTTTAGAAATTACTTTTTCCTACTTTCCTACTTTTTAAAAAGGATGCAAAGGACAGCAGAAATGTTTTGACACAAAGTAACCTTGAGGAACACATAAAAAACAGTGTTGATTTCACTTTTAAAATTATTTTTTCTGGTTTGGGCTCATAACTGCCCCTCTTTATAATTTCACTTCATTTCCATACGTTTTTACTTCCAATTACAGAAAAAATATAGATAAATCACGAAGGAATATCAACTTTTACACCCTAAATGGAATAACATGACCATAGCTGCCGCTTTTATCTTATCGCCACACAATGCTGGGCTTATGCTGTGGTGTCATCTTCAAGAGAAATATGAACAACTGTTCTTGTGCTGATGGGCCATTTTGATCTCAGAGCTGCAATGGAAGGTGAAAAATATAACCTAATTCAATGAGGCAATCCACCTTATTCAGCAAGACTGTTTTTGGAGGATTGATCATCCAACACCACCTCTTGAGGAGGCGACCTTGAAGCTGGATAGAACAAATTCTATGTCACAATTCCCAATGGCAAGCTGAAGAATGGGAGGTTTAGAACCTCAGGTTCAGGGACCCAGTCCGGTTTATTTGGAGGTCAAACAAAAAGACCTAGATCAAGACTATACCTTAAAAAGATGAAAGATTTTTTAAACTGGTTAACATGCATAAAAACTTTGCATTTTGAGTAGATGTTTGTGTTAATAGTCCTGTTGTAGGTGCAACTGCAAACACTGTAAACAAGTACTACAGCTTTGCAAGGAGATGTTTTTTGGACAGACACAAATGAATGGTTTTAACCAAACTACAAACCACTTACTTGAATAAAGCAGCCAACAAGTTTCCACCATCATGTTTATAGCAGCACCAATAGGAAATATTTTAGTATTCTAATGGATTTCACCTCTTTGTGTCTTGATTTAACATATGTGTGCATTGACTACAGTTTAAAAGGTCCAAATAAATCAGAGTTTGTGACTTTATTTAGGGAATATGTAGGAAATATAAATAATATTCACAATATGTGTGAGTGCAACGATAATTTAATAGGTATATCCATAGTTCATAGCCTACATATTTATGGCATAACATTTTGTTTTATTGTAGTTTATTCAGAGAGTGGGACGGTGTCTCATGGCAGTAGATGCTCAAACTGAAAGCAAATGACTTGTTAAACAATTTAAAGGACACTGATTTTTAACTGCACAGTTGAAATAGAAAAATATACCAAATATATAATATATATACTAAATAATGCCACCCTGAAATTTACTAATGTCTGATATTGTACAGCGTTTGTTTCTGGGCCAGGCATTATTTCATGACTTTTTTGTGGAGTTCTTGAAACATTTCCTTCATCTATAGTGATTGCATTCACCAGATTGACGTTTGGACCATTACATTTCTAAGTACAAATACATGTACCACATCGTTCCTAACAGTTAATTCAATTTGTGTCACGTTGGATTTGTAACTCATGCACATATGACCGGCTGGAAAAAATATTGCTATTTATTGGTCACTGTAACTGTTTTATGTTTCAAATCACTTCAATGGACATTAGAAATGATAGCTGAAGGTCATCTGTAAAATATTATTGTACATTGCAATAACACATGATACGTTATTAGGCATGTTCTTATTCGGGAGCCATGTCAACTGATTCATGATTTTAAATTTGAAACCCGTTTATTTATTGCTGTCCTTTGGTGCTAACTCAAAGTTATGGAATACATTTTGTGCAACTAGGAATTGAAATTGAATTTTTTATATCTGAATGTGAATCCTTCATTTTGAACCTGAATTGATCATTTTGAATGATTGCTTTTAAAATCTGAATCTGAATAGACTAATCTGAAATTGAATCTGTTGGCTTGAATGTGTATGACAATAAAATCAAAATTGTATTTAATTTTATTGAAAAATTCAGCTCCTTAATTCATTCTCACTTTTCAGTTTCACTTGTCTCTGGAGAGAAGTGAAGTGAGTCAGAATTTTTCAGGTTCAAAATGAATGATTCACATTCAGATATAAAAACTTCAATTTCAATTCGTAGTTGCACAAAATGTATCCCATACAAAGTAGCCTTCAAAAACAACAGGGGAAAAATAAGGACCTGCATATAGAAAAGGCCAGCTATCTGTAGGAAACGTTTCATAGGTTTGAAAGCCCTTTTGGATTGTGGCCTCCCTTCCTATTTCCCTTTATCTCCCCCTCCTTTCTCTGCAGTGGCCTAAATGTAATCTGTTGTGTCTCCATCTCTCTGAGCACCTGGGCTGTCAGCTGGCTTCACCTTGTCAGTGCTGATTCATCTCCAATCTGTCTCTGGCTGTTTGGCAGCCAGTCAGCCTTGGCCAAACACGCTACGGAGATCGGTAAAGAGCTTCCGCTCAGGTTCGCCGTGACTCAACATAGGGAGGGCTTAAGCCCACTTTTTGCTCCTGGGAGAAACTGAGGGGAAGATTAACCCTCCCCAGCCCCTTTCCCATCATGCCCCCAAATACACAACACAATCATGAACACGGCTCAGGGAAGATGAACACTGCTTTTAATGGATTTTTGTGCTGCTCTGTATTATGGCTAATGAACATTTAAAGGGAATTAAATTGACCTCCAAAGACAAATTTTAATTAACGACATGGAGAAATGCAAGACTCTGTGAGATGGATCGAAGGAATCACAGTTATTAAAAAGGCACTATTAATTGAATATTTACTGCAATAGATGAGCCGCTATTAGTTGAAGAGATTTTAATTAATTTAATCACTCTAAAGCCTCGGTGGTTGGAAAGAGGACTTTGGTTCTTTTAAATCCTAGTGCTTGTGAAACTAAAATACATTTCTTTGCCACATTTTCCTTCCGTATTTTTTTCTTTTTCTACATACACCAAATCATTTAGGAAGGTTTCCTTAGGTTTGCAGCTCTGGAAAAATCTCCAGGTTTATCTGTACTCCTGAAGGAAGTCTGATTCACCCTTGCTAACAGTCTCAATTCAATGTTCAGTCAGGTGGAGTGACTGCTTCTCTCACCGTATTTACTTTCGGGTCTTGTTCAGCATATCGTTCTTCTGTCTTGATCAGCCAGATGAGTATATCTCTGAAGCAGACAATGCTTCCAAGCAGTATCGTCAGTCATGACTTTGAAACGTTGCTGGAATTCTCCAATAGCAAAACAAACAGCGGGATATTTTATATATATATGTATGTATATATATATGTATATATATATATATATATATATATATATATACATATATATATATATATATTCATGACTTTAATATCCTGAGTTTGATATCACACTTGATGACATCTGACGGAGAGGTCAAAGATTCCTCTCCCGTTAACTCATTACGAATTCAATGCTTGTTGAGTCCTTTGTGTTGGTCTCTGCAGGATCTTGTTATCTTTTTATTCAGCTTTGTATAATAAAGCTCAGATAATATGTGTTTATTTTTTTTTTAAAGATAGATGGATGGAATTTAAACTATCCATTTTGGCTGCATAGAATGGGCATTATTCACAAAATCTAAGTGTCATGTAGATTTATTAAAGTAAACGGTAATTATGAAACAATAACTTTCACGTATACATGAAAAACAATCCTAGTACAGTAAATCAAATTTGAAAAAGGAGCTACCTAAGAAAAAATTAAGAGCCATCGTTTGACAAAAACAAGGGTCGAGATTACACAGATGACACTTTGTTGTACTGCACACTGTAAATGCAACATGGAAAATTTATTTTTTACGCAACAATTTGTGAAATAACAAGATTTAATTTACCATAATCCCCCAAACCCTTCTGCAGATGCTCTTCTGTGAAAACATGAGACACTATAAACTCATTTTCACTCATGACTCATTTATTTTATTTTCCGGCAGCCAAACCCATTATAAGACCCTTCAGAGGCTCATACAAGTCAACCTGGACTAACCACACAACATGAATCTAAGCTCGTAAAAGGGGTAGAAACATTCACTAAAATAGACAGATTACACTGGAAACGTACCAAGAAAATATTTATGATTTTTGACATGAGATCTGAATAATTCAACTTATTGTGAAGTAAAATTATTTCTGTATAACTTTTTTTTCTAATGATTTTTTCTAATTGTCTTTGATTGTAAATCGTCACTGCTTTTGTACAATATAAGTAAAAACAATAATCCTTTCTTTGTTTTTATTCCATTCCACTGATGCCGACAATGGTGGACTGATTTTATAACGGGGTACTACCTTGTTTCCTTTATTTTTCAAACTTGTTATTTGCTAAAAACTGTTTCATGAGACAAACATAACAAGAGATGCTTTTGCTTTATCTTTATCATGCTTTGTCAGACCTGTCCAGTAATAAAGATACGGACTGTCCCTGCAGCCTTTCAATTGGACCTCCCGTTAACAAATACTGTCAAAATACTTGTCAACGTTAAAAGAGATGGACCATGCGGACAGCACCCCATAGCAATTCAGAGATAAAAATCAGTTCTGCAACTCGTTGTTGCGGAGATAAGCTTGGATGTCAGCGAGTGTCTCCCCAGGTTTTACCACCCACAGCTGAGCTAAACTAATTTGTTTTCCAGTTCGCACAAATCCCAACACCTGTGCTTCACCGCATTTAAACTTTTTGTGTCGTTTAGCCCCCTAGCCCATGTTAGTGGCTGAATGCATTAAACAGGAAAAATACTTTCTGCTTCTAAAGACAGAAGTAAAAATCAGTATGAATATGGAATGTGGAAGCTGACTTTATATTAGCCATATATTTGCCAATTGGTCAATCTTTTTGATGGCCTCAGCGGTGAAGATCAGTCAGCCTGCAGAGATTGTTAAACAAAGTTAGTTTTATTTTCCCATTAATTTGTTTTGTAATTTGTCAGCGATCCTTTGATAATTTTTTGAACTTTTTGTGTTTTTAGTTGATGATGCTTACTTATTGCCTACATGCTTATGTCACTTACTACACTAAAAATGTCTGTCATGAATCAGCCTTTTTAAAAAGGGATTTAGAGCATGACAAGGTCACAATTTCCTTCCTGTCAGGTACAAAAGGTAACTCATGTATACGGATGACTCAAAGACCTGATTAGTCTGCAAACAAAAGCGTATATCAGCAACAAAACGTGGGGTGTGAATTACAATAAGGCAAATATTCAATTATGCAAATTAATATTCAAATTACGGAGACACAAGGATGGTTACGCTAAATCTGTGAAATTGATGCAGTGTTACAAAAGGGAGCGGGCCACCGTACAGGAGAATGTGCCAACACCTAATGGTGTACTGTAATTTTCTCTTTCTGTCACATTGCCTCCCAAGCTCATGGGATGCTTGACGTGTCCTGTATTTCACATGGAGATGTATGTGGACTGCGCTGTTAGAGCCACCATTCAGAGCATTCATCTATCTGAATCTATTTTAACTGAACAACAGAGAGGTCGGAGGACAGGGGAGGGGTGTATAAAGCAGGTCAGATGAATCAGCTGTCAACAAATCTGAAACACTTCTTTTCTGGATACATCTACTATATCCACCCATCAGAGGGCTTTGCTGTGCACTATAGATATGACTCTTTTACTGCTTGTGAATAGTTCTACTGTGAGACCCCTATTAGGGGAGTATTTCCTCTCCACTGTCGCTACATGCATGCTCAGTATGAGGGATTGCTGTAAAGTCAACGACAACACAAGCCATTGTTTCAGTCTGCTGATTCCAGAGGAGTGAATGTTGCAAGTCAATGACTCGATGCAATCTGCTGGGGTTCCTTAGATTGTAAACTTTTTCAAATTGA
>JAVLVB010000391.1:555078-577071 GCA_032876305.1 Orestias chungarensis
TATATATATATATATATATATATATATATATATATATATATATATGTGTATGTGTGTGTGTGTGTGTGTGTGTGTGTGTGTTTTCCTTTTGAAAACTGACAGGTTTGAAGAAGAATGCACCTGCTCTCTGTGATAGACTCAATTTTGTACGTATTTCAATGGAACACATGGCGAGGCTGTGCTGCTGTCATTTTGTTGAGTGTATTTGTGGCCCCGCCAGCAGACAAACACGTGAACAGCAGGCCATCAGGCCAGACAGACCAAGATAAATACGACAAGTACACACGATGCAATAAACCATGGAACAAATATGGTTCACACATAGCTTGAGCCAGAACTTATTTTTCTATTTCTTACCACCTGCTGGGATCAAAAAAATAGGAGGCTTTTGTGCCGTCATCGCTCCTGTGAAGAGATGCTGGGTGGAAATAATGTAAACCTGGACAAATGAAGGACAGGATACTGTTGTCTCACGGTGTTTTTCCTTACCTTAACACCATGGATCTCTTTCAACAGAACAGGACGTACTTTTATACCAGCTTCCATTCATCTCTCTCTCTGGAGTGCAACATAAAGTGGATTATCGTCTGTAAGAGTGCTAAACAGCTATAAGAGGCTGCTATATATATATATATTCTGGTGTTGATGATTCATTTTTGATGTAGGAAAAATGTGACTAAATAAAACGGCATAACGCTGGAATTAGGCAAATGTAGAAGTCTCTGTTTAGCTCTCTGTGCTGGTAAATTCCTGTATAGGCAGCATATGAGGTGTCAGCAGTTTGCAGAATGTAAAGTTCCCCTCTATAATAAAAGGCTTGAAGATCCTAGAGGGTTTTTTCTTCTTTTTGTTTTTTAATATTTGCTTAGTTCTGCACCCTTTTTTCACAGTAATAAAGCTGGCTGCTTTCTCATACAGTTTACTGCAGCCTGTTTTCCTCTTTTGTAGTTTGACTTTGGTGTGAACTATAAGTGTGTAGTTAAGCTTTAGAGCACAGGTAGAGCTAAAACACATTGACTGCAGTTTCTCACTAATTCCTTAAAGCATTTCCCTCTTTAGCTGTAATGTTTAAATACCACTGATTTGTGTTAACAGATGTTTGTCATAAATTACAATGCACTATGTAGTCTAGAATGTTTGAGTGTATTCTTATGAAAGTAAATATGCAGGAATACCAATATATAAAAATTATGTATGCATTAAGCCTGTATTTTTCATTGACAGAGTTCCCAGTGTGTCTGAAGATACAGTTTTTGTTTTCACACAGATATATGTGAAATGGTATTTTTGCACGGTTTCATAATTAAAAAAAAAAAAAATTATTATTAAGCCCCTTCAAGTCTTCGAGATGCTTGTCAGAATATTTGTCAAAAAGCAAATTGTGGAAACCATTACATCAGTGGCCAGCCTACCAACAGTACTCCAAGAGGTACCTCCCTGAAGATCAACATACTCAACAAATAGACTTAGCAGAACTGGCTCTGCTTAAAAGTTATTTGTCATTACCAGATATGTCTAAAAAAAATATTGCTCATTTGACCATATTCCTGATATCTGATTCCTTTTTGGAGATTATACCAAGACCCTTTACTGAGTAATTCAGGGACACAAGCACAAACTTTGCAAAGCATGATCAAAAAACACCTTTGTTTTGACTGGTCGCTTTTTCAGTCCATCTTTTTCCTAAGGCTTCGCATATGTTCCACAAACTTTTTTGGACACATATGGGAACCCTATGGGTATTCAATAAAAACATTTGTTCAATTTCATCCAAATTCTAATTGTAAACAAAGCATTTTTTTTCTTGCATTTCATAAATAAGTGTTTTCAAGGACAAGTCTCCATTGAAGCAACAAATACTTTCATGTTTTCTCATTTTTTTTTTTATTCCAAGTAGTTGACCATGTTCTTTTTGGTGTTAGAATAATTCCAGGCTAAACATTTTGGCTTTGATGTTGTGGGACTGAAACTGAAATTAGGCATATCAGTCGGGTTCACAGATGTGAATGCACGGTAAGAAATCCTTGCGTGCTTTAGCTCTTGGCATTATGAAGGCAACTTAAAACAGTTTGATGCTCTGCACACTTGATACGACTTGGAGGTGGTTTGACACTTTAGCAGTAAAGAACGGACTAAAGGATGGTGTTACATGCATTCTTCCATCGCTTTAAGCCATTTAGGCGGTTTATCAGCAGTAGATCCAATCTGTCTGTCTGTGCTGTGTTGTGTACCCCCGCTTACACTGAAAGCCGGTGTCAGCTGTGAAGCATTCAACCTTCCTCCCAATTATATCTAACAAAAGTGTGTGTGTGTGAGTGTATGCGTTCCATCTTTTACTTTTATATTCATGGAGGCATGGTATACTTGGGGAGCCCAGAAGCTTTGAGGAGTGCTAAATGGGCGGATAGTCCAAGAGGCTCTGTTTTGGTAATGGGATGCTACACAGAGTAAAACCAATGTGTGTAAAGACTTCTGTGTGTGAAAGAGAAAATTCAAAGGGATTTTAACATGCTGACATGAGGCATCTGTTTCCCCACTTTGGCCATCACTTGTTGATTTATAATATGCTACAGCATGTGTACTCCTTACTCCTTCTGCTTTGACTTATTTATTTATAGTCTTTCTTTTTTTTAAACATCTGGGAGATGTTTAATTTTTTCATAAATGCAGATATTTTATAATGTGTAGTTATTGAGCTTTGATTTTCACTGGTGTTTTATCTGATTGATTAAGACTCATAGAGTTGGCTAGTTATGACTTAAACTTGCATCTCTGTATGCTGATGTTTTTTTCTGTTTCATTTTTGTACATTTCATACGCAACAACGTTAAAAAAGGATTTTTTTTTCTCATGCCAGGATTTGAACTCATATGACTCGGAGGTACATAGATCTTAGACATCAAATGTCACTATTAAGTTGGTTAACACGTAACAGGAGCAGAGTAGCTCATCAGTGTTTGTGCTTCTTTAAAGGAAGTTGTTTACCTTTCCATTTATTTTCTCTCTACTGCGCAGGACTAATGAGAGAGACAAGGGTGGCAAAGACACAGCATGAAGGCAGGCAAATGTGACCTTTACAAGCATTCTATCCCCCTCACTCACCGTGTTTGGCTCTTGATCTTTAGATATCTCTGGAAACTTCCTTTGCAAGCTGTGCTCTTAAGGGGGTTTGGTTTTCGCAAGTTGGAGGTTAAAGAAGTGGGATGGGATAGATGTGAGAAGATGGTACTGTAAAGGTCACAGACACCTCAGCACCCACCAGTATGCACAGGAGAATAATGCAACTTTGTGTATTTAGCTCTTTTTACCAACTAATAAAACAAAGACAAACCACCGAGTCTGAATATTTATGTTTAGATATTTTGGCAGTCACCCCCAAACATTTACTTTGTTGTCTTAATTTCACTTAAACTAATATAGCAGTTAAATGTTGAAAGTTTTTTTTTTTTTTTTTTGGAGTACACATTTACATTCAATTTCCGGGCAGATGTCCGAAACAACTGGTAATGCTAAAAAAAGTAATGATCACACTGACTTTTAAAGTTCACCAATCCTATAAAAAAAAAAAAAATCCCTCAAAATGTTCCCAAATCTGTACTTTACAGATGGATTTCTCCTCCAAATGGAATTATTCTCATCCGTCTTTTCATATTACAGCAGATATCTCCAAAGTTAAGGTTTTTGTCCTTGTGCAAATTGAATTTAGATTGGATCTGGTTTAGGATTCTTTTGGAATACTGGCATTTTCCTCACCTAGTGACCTTTCAGCTGATGATGGCTCCACATTCCTACACTGTCTAACTATCATACATCTGAAAATAGATTAATCGGAGTTAACTCACAGATTTCTAATGACTTTCTTATGACATCATTCTAGAACCCAAAATGTTTGAATTGTTTCCCTAAAGAGTATTCAAAGGTCTGTCATCAATTTACTCAGCTCTTGGAATAAACCTATAAGTTACAACCTCAAATTGAAAATTCTAGCATATGTAAACTTCTGAATTTAAATAGTAGTTAAATTCTCTCACTCATCATTGCATTTATTGAACTAATATATATATTAGTTCAATAATATATATTGAACTAATATATATATTATATTAGTTCAATATAATATATATGGGAGATATATATTATATCTCCCATATAATATATATGTATATATATATATACATGTATATATATATATACATGTGTATATATATATATATATATACATGTATATATATATATATATACATGTATATATATATATATATATACATGTTTTGTATATATATATATATACATGTATATATATACAAAACATGTATATATATATACATGTTTTGTATATATATACAAAACATGTATATATATACATGTTTTGTTTTCTAAGTGGTGTAAACTAGAAATAGTTTAACCTGGTTTGATGTTAAAAGTTGAAAAAAGGAGACAATTCTTGTAAATATCTAGTTTCAATACTCTTTTTCCAACGATTTTTGCTGAAAAAAGCTGCTGGAGCGTTTAAAAATCCCATCATGAACAATCGATCCGCATCTGTTTGTGTGAGTGCTTTTTTTTTTTTTTCCTCAGCTGAGTATATCATTAGTGGTCTTATGTCGTAGAGTCAAACTCATCTTTTAACCTTCAACAACCCGGCTGACCTCGCTAGTTAACTGCAGGCTGCTGACCTCTGTTCTAACAAGCTGAACTCCCTGCAGCAATGACAGACCTGTCCTGTGTTCATAGGTAAAGGACAGATCAGTTGTAGCAATGGCTCCGATCCTTTTTGGACTTTACTTTTTAATTACTTCAGCTGTGCCCAGAGAACTGATTGCTGTTCTGTCTACTGTGGTTTGACATGGCTAAAATCTTTTCAGTTTAATTATGGATGGTATAGGATTTTCATGCACTATATGCATTCTTGAGTGGATGTCCTCGCCCACAAAGGTGCAAGATGCATTTTTCCTACGATTTCATTTTTTGTAGGGAACCCAAACTATCTCAGACTTTTTCCATCACGGAAAGTCTCCTATAAAATGTGAATGTTTTAATGGATGGGGTGCACCATAAGGCAGGCTAAGGCATGTGTCACTGTAGATTTTACTGATGGCCCCTTCCAGAACTATGGACCAAACACGCACCAGTGTGACTTGGATGAGTTCCTTCATTATGAAAAGGCTGAGGGCGGCCTTGTTTATGATTTCATTATTTGGGATTTGTTTGTTGTCATGCACAAATGAAGTTGTAACATTAGACTGGCTACCTGCAGGTGTTGGTTTACTGCTGAAATGTAATAAAACATGAGTAAAAACAAAAACCTACCGATGTGTTTTACACATGGAAGAGTAAGACTGACTAAAATAGGTTTCATAGTCTTTAGCCTTAAAATACTAGTACACATTGAGTTGGCTGTAATATATTTCATTGGGATATCATGTAATACAGCAACATAAAGTAGCCAGTAACTGTGAATGCTAAGGATACTTGACTTTAAAACAAAAGTAAACAACAAGAATGAAAGGCGAGGCAAGGATACAGCTAATAATACAAAAATTGAACAAGCTGTTACAAGTTGGGTCATTTTTTCTTGTATTTGGGGCTTACTTTATAACAAAATCACTAGATAAAAGTATTTTTTTTAGTATTTCTCCTTGTTATTACAGTGTTATAAAAGTAATTAATTTAGAAATGTTCTAATGTTCTTTAACTAGGAAAAGTGCAACTAACTGAGGGCATGTAATTAGTACTAAGTCAACCTGTTCGCAATTTATTCTCAGCATATAGGAAAATAAGGTTGTGTAAGGTTCTATGCATTGTGTTACAAAACAGTAGGAAACCAACAGCAACATTAAGACAGAGAAATACATCAAAGAAGTCAGCCAGAAGACTACAAAGTTTAAAGATTAAAAAACCAATATCCCAAGTTTTGAGCATCTAGCTGAGCTCTGTTCAATTCATAAACTGAAAATTGAAAAAGGAAAGCACAACTGCAAACCTACAAAGAATTACCAAAACTTATTTAACATCCAGAGGCTTTCCATCTAACCTGACCTGGAGAGGAGTGGGGAGCTTAATCAGATAAGCTGTCAAACGCCTCTACTTTTGCTCTCAACAAATCTGGCTTTTCTACAAGAGCGGAAAACATGAATCCAATCCTAAAATAAAGCCATAAGTCATGTTTGCTTCAAACCATGTAGGTGACAAAGTAAGCAGGATAAAGATATTCCCTGTTCTCGAAAGCAATTAGCATGAGACTTTTCTTCATCAACTGAGGTATGAACTTAAATTGTATTTCATTCTAAACCAAGTTTTAATGTGATGTTTCTCACTCTTTTTCAGCTATAATAGCTTCAGCTCTTTCAGGTCAGTTTAAATTGAGATTCAGGAATGTATTTATAGGGTTTTCGCATTTATTTCGACGTGTATCATATTCTTGAGGTCAGGCACTGATGATATCTTTATGGATTTTCACATGTAGGGCCCATTTTTAACTGTTAAAAACACACATTTTATCCAAATAATATCGTATGATTAAGCAATAAATGATTCTTACACTGGGGCTAAAGAACTCCTAAAAATATCTAAAACACAGATCCTGTCTGCTGCATTAAACCCTACACTTGACACATTTAAGTCTGGTAACTGCCTGTCCCAGAGGCATGTCTTGCAACCCCGGACAGAGATGCATGATCTATCACTCCAAAGAAAATGATAAAGTTTACTCCAGTGGCACCGTTATTTTTACCAGTGCATTTACCTGTGTATCTACACACCATATGCAGACTACTATTTCTAATGGGCAGAAATGATTTGCTGGTAAATGGCAGTACACTACCACTACTACGTTCATTCATTCATACATTTCTCAGCCATTTCCGTCCTTTTAAGGGCCCTGGCCACACACATCGACATGTGGCAGTATGAAAACAGCAGTTAAACCAACAAACTTCAGATCACACAACCACTCATTTTCCTACAGCCACATCATGAGTTTAAAAGATCCTTTTCTTTCAGGGTTTTAAAAGCTTTTCTTGGAAATATTTTTTCCCACAAAGAAACCATTGAAACTATTAGAGGTTAGCATACAGTTTCCCTTTGTGTGACTCTATGTCTGTTTTAAATGCTTTGTTTGCAGTTTCGTACTCTAGGTCTTCAATCTCTTCATTTGTCACACTTAGAAGTAAAACCTTTACTGCACTATGCTTTAGGAGCCATGCAGAAATAACACTCACAAATGCATTGACTGGACTTTGGAGAAAATAATTGAATATAAGATTTCGTTTTGAGTTTGATGCGGTTATGATGTTGGGTCTGAGTTTCATGTTCCATACATACCCTTGGGTATTTTAAAAGGGCAAAAGTTTTAGACCAAATTTTTAATGCAAGCCTCTAAAGAAAGGTTTTCCAAAGCTTTTAATACCCTACAAAATTTCAAGTTTAACCAATTTCCTGCTTGCATCACAATCTTAAATCAGGGCCAGAAACCTGGACCATCCTCTAATCTCTTGCTCTTTTTGTAAATGTTGATGAAAGTTAAATTGGCCAAGTTTTCTTGCCGCCCACTTTTATCTTCCCCGTCCTCCTTGTCCACCCTTCCCCACTAACACTGTTAATTGCTTCCCCATCCACCTGCCTGTGCTTGATTTCCACCTGTCTCATTGTGTGATGTGATTAAAATGTAAAATGCAACAGCGGAAGAGGCTGTTCGTACACTCAGCTCCTCCATCATGCCTTATTGCGCTGGTCCTTGGCTATTTTGCAGGCAGTGCAGAGGGAGCGCACGAGGGAAGATTGAATGGGTCTGTGCCTTAGCGCGCTATTTGCTGTAATGCACGCCGGGCATGAAGGGTATCGGGGAGATTAATACAGTTTTGGGCTGTGTGTATCACTGGCATTTATTCTCTCCACAGTCCCAGCCACTGGACGGCACTTCCTTATTCCAGCATGCCAGGCCTGTTTACCTATCCACTATATGCTCCTGCTGGCCTTATTCCATTTTTTGCTCCCCAATGTATAGCTTTCTCCCTCCTCTTCTCCAGAGTTCCATACTTTCAATTCTTTAGGAAGATTGTTTCTGTCTTATGTCTTTCCATGTCTGTTCTTCTGAAGCCTCAAGCATCAAAGCGCATTGATCTTTGAAAAGGGCCAGAGAAACTGCAAAGAACTGAAAACTGACGACAGATGCAGTAGAAACTAACACAAGCAAAAAAAATTCATACAAATATTCAGTCATCCCCCTATTCTCCACTCTCCTTAGGGAGAATATACTTAATCAAAAACAGCCTCCCTCCTCTACACATTGCTTTGATAACATTAGGAATGGCAGCCAACTCTGAGCAGGTAAACAGTAAAGAGACACCCGGCTCAGAGATTTAATTCACACTGCTGAGATAAATAAACTTGTCAGCCACATAAGCTCTCACGCTGGTACGACCGAGACTGGTGTGCAAAGATCCCCGCACCAACCTCAAACATTAAATGGTTCCATTCATTTTCATTCCTTATTATCTACTGCAAACCCATTTGTTTTTGCAGGGTAAGCACCCTACAAACAGCCACCTCACACCCTTGGAAAACCAATTTAGGGTATACTTCGAGGGTATGTGAACCCCCGCCTCCTGTGGTTTCAATTTACCGTCATATTTCCGTGGGTCCTGAGAAACAGAGTGGTTTTGGTGCTTGGGGTGCAATAGGAGAAACATTAAATCCCCTGCAGTTTTCTCATCAATCAAGAGTTTTGGCCCTGCCAAGGCGGGACATGTTAACGGATTTCTCACTAAAACTCACTCAATATTGCCTTTAGTTCACCGTTGCAGCACACGCGCACACAAAGACATGTTCACACATTTAAACACCAGACTAAATACATTTGAAATCAAGCATTTGCTTAGTTTATGGAAAGCAGCAAACATTGTTTTTATTGCTTAATGCTAAATCAGATTTCATTTTTCCTGTCCGATATTAGTTAGAATGAGATTTTTAGTAATGTCAAAATATGGGATGAGATTGTTTTTTTATGATTGTTCTCAAAAGTTCTCTACATTGAGAAATGTTTAGACATCCTTTTATTATTTGGTCGTATTATCCTTTAAACTGTATAATCTGAAATGTTGCAAAACACCAGTCCCAATGGCTTTCATTATTGCACGTGTTTGAACAGATGAATAGAACACCTTCAGATTTCTCAAAGCCATTTAATTTATTTATTTATTGATTAATCGGACATGATTTCTAGAATTATTTTCCTGATATCTTTACTGTTTAATGTAACCTTCCCGTGCTATCACTGTTGTCTTGTAAAAAAAAAAGTACAATATGCAGTCAGAAAATTCATATGTTGTGCATTGATATCTTTTAAAGGTCTCTCTTGTAAATGAGACAATGAGTCTCAAAAGAATTTTGTCCTATTTAAAGAGACGGTAATATCAATAATAATGAACCTGCATGCCCTGTAAGTTTATCTCTTTGTTTAATTTATTTTGTAACTGTAAATGCATAAAGAAATTCAAGAAAAAATTGAAGTGTTGCAGTCCTTGTTACATTTGTCCAAAGATCCCTATTTCTCTCAGAAGTGCAAAGCATTCTGGGACATTCTCGATCAAAACATATTCTACTCTTACAGCCTTATCTCCACTTGTACCGGGATGTTTCTCAAACATGGCAGGCTTGTGAAATACATTTGGGAACTCTTTTTGCCTCCATTTTCAAGATGACACTTCATGCATCTTTAAAGCATCTACCCGGTAAATGGTACACAAACACCTTCAGCAATTTCCTGTGTTCCTATCTGATCTAAGAGCAGCTTGTGTTTTCCTGAAGGTGTTCACTTTTCTGAGTTTGAATGTAGGTGGGCAGACTTTATTGAAGAGCTGAGTGAATCTGACTGAGTTGCGGAGTGAAATCACAGAGATAAACAGGTGGATGGTAATAAAAACGCCTTCATTAAAAGGGCAATGTGAAGGACAACTTTAGAAATATTTAAAGAGTCAACATCCGCCTTCTGCTTAAAAACGCCCCGTACTTCCGCGGGTCATTGTGCTTCAGTATATGTGAGAGAACATAATACTGCAAGGACTTGCACCTTCTATTGGAGATTAAACTGAGTGAGGGATGTTGGTTGCTTTAACCAAGCACATGTTGTAGCGTCTTCTTCCATTCCTTCTCCTTTGGGTCAAGGATGCAGTTATTCTGTCTGAGATATATGTTATTCACATTCCTGGCACAACATTAATTTGACAATATCTGCTTTTATTTCTTGCTCCTCTCTCAGAACCAACGTTTCTGCAGCAATAATGATACATAACCATGGTGGAACTAATGGTCGATTTTATAGTGCCTTATATTTAAGGCTAACTGTAACTTTTTTTACTGAAAGCAGCTTAGAATATTTTTGTCAATATCTAACTGGTAAGCATCTACCTATATGTGTTTATACATTTATCGACTAACAAGATGAATTAACAGCTTAAAGGCGACAACTGCTGCTGCTGCAAAAAGGCTTGACATGCTGTGCTAACAATCACCCTGATAACCACCTTCAGGATTGACAGCAAGACAGGACAGCATTGGAAGAAGTGAAAAACAAAAAAAAACAATATTCGTAGATCAAGTGAGCATCTGGGACATAGAAAATTTGAACATGCAATTTGGGGTCTGCCTCAAAGCACAAGGTGTGGAAAGCCAAAGCATGGTTCAGAGTAAGAAAAAGCTCTAACGGAGTTTGCAATTCACCTCCTCCGTCAGGATCGCTACAGGCCATCACTCCACTGCCTTTGATCTTCCCTTTCTCTCAGCCGTACTGATCAGTGACAATGATAGTGATATTTTGTAAAAATGTGGCTTTTTTTCCCTCTCTGAAAATAAACTATTTGCTTTTTTGGTTTTTTTGCTTTCTTTCTGCAAGATCAGTTTTCCTGAGAGCGTCTTTAGTAAAGTATGAAAGTATGTGTGATGGCACTGTTAAGGTTGTGTGTTACCTCCTATGCTTTCAAAGTGTCGAGCAGCTTGATGGAGTTCAACGGGGTGCTAACTAAAATAAAGAAAAGATCAGCTGGGATTCACTATTACTCTAGCGAATGAAACACCCTTTTCAGACTATTTTATATCATATAAATGTACACACATAAACTGTATATTCTATGTGCCACACAGCCAGACAAAGTTATATGTCAGATTGTTCACATGGTTGGTTTCTATGTTGTTTTCCATTTATCATTCCTTGTAAAGTCACTTTCTCCTGTCTGGCGGGAATACAAGTTGGTGCAGTTTTACCATCTGACAATTATAGATTAGTAATACAAACCGTAAAAATGCTTCCTTCTAGCTCCTTTATGGGCTTTTATCTCATATATGGTATGAACGCACGTTCAATAATCCAGTGAACTGTGAAAGCTCTCTTTAGCCGGACGCATGACTGATACCTGGCTGATGGCTCATAGAGCCGCAGGCGGTAAAAATATATGGACCTCCTGAGATGGTGTAATCAACACAAAATGGGCTCAAATGGAGGGTATGTATTAGGGCGTGTTAATTTCACGATGCATTTTACCCGGAAAACTCACAAGGGGCAAAGGTTAAAATATCGCGCTCACCTTTGTTTCATCTGTTTTTCTGCTTTCACGGATCGAGCAGAAAAAGGTTGAATGTGTTGTGTGCAGGGGAGTGGCAGAGACAAATTGATGATCTTTCTGGTAGCTGGCCTGGGTGTGGAAGGCTGCAACTAAGGATGACATTTGGTGCTGTGACTTCCTGGCAGGCCATCTGACACTTGGAAGTGTTGCAATCCCACTGGGTATGTGACAAAGATGGAGTGCAGCTTGCAGGGTCACACACACATGCAGTGAGTCACTCTGAGCAAGCTATGTGCTCCATCCATGACCACTCTTGGGTGTGATCCTGGGAAGACCGAGCCAGGATGCATGTCTAGGCTTTTTTATCCCTGCTGCTTTATCCACCCGCCTAACCTAGTCAAAATACAATCCCACCATAGCCCCAAGGGAATAGCAGCTCATCACCGCACAAATCTAAGTAATGCAACATACTGCAGGCGATGGGTCAAACTGGACTGACAAAAGCCATGGGAGACACACTCCCCGAGAAAGCACACTTCTGAGGTAAATAGAAGACAACATTGTATATAAGCTCATTTTTAACTTGGTAAGAGTTTTCAGAAAAGAAAAAAAACAGAAGCTTCGGTAAACAGTTTATTTCTCAGTTTTTTTCATTCGTCCAAGGTTAAAGAATATTTGAATATAATAACATATACTGACTCTCCATCATCATGCATCTCTTCATCCTACTGGTTCACTCTGTGCTATGAAATGATTATGGACAATTTAAACTCAACTGTTGAATATGTGAATGAGAATGCAGCAAAAAATTGATTGTGGGATATGAGTGTGGTCCTAACATAAAAATGTATTTTCATGTTCCTCTAGAACCATAGTCATGTTTTTTTAAAACAGTAAGACAATATAATTTTTTCTAGTATATTTTGTAATTCGAAGCAAAGTTCAAGCACAACATCGTAGAAACAGTATTAATTCTCTTTGAACTCCTCCCATGTTTCTGAGTTACAGCCATGGACATGAATACAGTTCAGAAAAAGTATGTTTTTTTTCTTAGCCTGCTGAGACTTTACTTTCAAGAACCACCTTTATTGAAATAATACTTCGATTAAATTTGAAATTAGCTACTAAAACACAACACACACAAAACAAAAATCTACATGAAAAATGTTTTAACTTTACATGTGTTTTAAAGAAAGGAGTGGAACAAGGGAAGAAAGAAACATGCATTAAACATTTTTACAGCCCAAACCCCCGACTATTTGCAGGGTTTTTTCTAAGACTATGCAAAGACAGTCAAGATTCTGGCTTATCTTTAGTTTCAGTCTTGTGTAAAGCGGCCTTTTGAGGTTTGGTAACAGGGATAACAAACGGGAGATCAGGTTGGGAAGGAGTGGATATAGGTTAGAAGCCAGGGTTGACTGTCTTGGGATACATTTATAGGCATCAGTGCAAATTACAGAAAGTTTAACATCTTGTTACAGTATGAAAAACCTGCAGCATGTCTAGTCTGCCATCATTTTCTAATCTGTCAGTGACTGGAGAAAAACTTTCTACAAAGGGTCATTTTTACGTGCAGCTATAAAACCACATACATCAAAGATTGAAACTTTTATTAACTTGCAGGTGTTGAGCAAGAATGCCTCCCTGTACTTCATAGGATCCCCGCCTTTGACTGTACATAGTGTTGCATTGAAGAGTGGTGTGTAAGAGCCTTTTAATAATTTATTTGCATCCTCTTTGATGACAAAGATGAGCCGTTCCTGGGCCACTGGAGCACTGGTCCACAAAGTCTTGCAGTATTCTAACAAGAAAACAATGTAAAGGTTCTGCCCGGCTGTTTTCCTTCTACGTAAATCTTTCAAACAAGGCTTTCTCCATCTCTAGCTGTGCCATTCTCTTTCAGTTCACATGTGGTGCTTCAACCTAGAGCTCATTTAAAAGTCTAACATGATTTTCTCAACAGGCCTTTGAAGCAAACCCTGCATCATTCTTTTTTTTTCTGTCCATTGTTAAATGAATAATTTAGTTTCGCTTTAATCTATGTTTTATTATTGTACGTCGACTTACAGCTCGTTAAATGACACTTCTGTCGTGGCCCGAGGGAGTCTGTATCACTTTAACCGGCACTAAGCAACTTTGAGGAGGGTGGCAGGAACCCTGCTACACAAAACAAGTAAAAATGTGCTTTGCCCAGTTTCTTATTTTCAACATCTTCATATGACATCGTTTCACCACAATTAGATTCATCACCTCAACGCTATTCATCCTTCACACAGCCACCTGAAACAGAAATGTACTTCAATCCGACTGCAGGGGACCGGGAGATCCGGATTTTACTAGGCTATGTGCTGGTCCTCATGGGAAATGGAGTTTTCATTCTGTTGAAACACTACCGCATTTGTCTCCTGGCTACCATAATCGAATAAAACTGAAACTTCTTTAGTGTTGCTTTCAGGCACTTTAGAAAGAAAAAAAAAGGTCGACCCAACTAAGCATCCTCTCTTATTGACAATTGTTATTAAATAATGATGTCAAGTTCAGTTTATTGTTTGATATTGGTTAAAGTTTTCAATATAATGGAATCCACCAGACTGCATCATGTTTCCTTCAGTATTCAGTCCTTGGTGAGCATGAATTGACAGTGGTCATTGTCTTGCAATGTGTTGTTGACTTTACAGTAATCACTCTATGTTATGTAATACAAAGTGTAAATAGCAGCAGTGGAAAGACAAGCTCCTGTTCAAAATGGGAGAAACCTGCAACAAAACCTGGCTCGGTGTGGGTGGACTAAAATGTGGCATCTCATTTAAACACTGGAAGACGCAACAATATTTGTACCTTTAAACAAACGAGCAGTTTACGAATTCAGCTTGTTTTCACAACTAGGATGGGGTAAAATTACAGCTACTTAACATACCAAAGTTTGTTTCGTTCTCATAGGAAACAGATGGCTTTTTTACATAGACACCAACAATCATCACAGCAGTAAGTCAAACTGATTTTATTGACTTTTATTGTTTTATTAGTTGCTGTTTTTCAATCTTCACATAAAAGTGGCATGCCCCTGGTTAATGACAATTCTGTTGTTGTTCCTTTTAACTTTCTGTAGTGTATATCTGTGTCTATTTCAATAGAATAATTTATCTCAATTTCGTTTGTGTGAATCGGCAGGGAGGCCATGGACTTTTCAAAACTATTGTTATCACCATGGACCAAATGCTCTACTATAATGACATTTAAATGGAATATAATGACAGCCATTTGCTGTTCATTTAAAAAACAATAAAATAAAATCTAAATGTCTACATACTATTGCATTCTCAAGCTTTTTAATAGAGTCAATATTTAAAAAATTATTGCTCAGTCAGAAAGCAGATGAACGTGTGTGGTAAGTGAACGACTTATAGCATTTGGTACAAATGGGAAAGTAATTAGTGGAATTACGTCCAGTAGAAGGACATGGACGCCCTTTTCTGATGTGTGCACATTCACTGAAGCAAAGGATTTTTATTTTTATTTTTTTGTAACTGTGGGTGTATTTGTGCGTGGGGTAGCTATACAAGGCCAACAACATGAGGAGAGGCTGACTAACAACAAAAGAGTCCTGAAAAGCTAACATACAGATGCACACTCAGAATCACATAGGCAGCAGCTCTGCCTGCAGCCTAGCAGTAAGACTGTCTTTTCCTATTCCAAAGCACACTTAAACTGTAACAGGAAGTATGAATGTTTTACATTTAAGTTATTTCTGAATCAGTAAATTTACATCTGTTGAGAGTTCTGCTCGTTATGGAATCAAGACATCACAGTGTGATGCAATGCAATGTATAAGTATACTTGTAAGGGCCTTATTCATACTTTTGAGAACTGCTGTGAAGGGAATACTTTGCTCTTATACATACTTGATATCTCCTGGTGAAATCTATTGGACTTTGTTGGAAGAGCCGTATATCCTTTATTGCTTTTGGTGTTTCTCCTGTGTCAATCATGTGTCTGTTTTAGTATTTATCAGGGTTTTTTTTCATTTGTTAAATGTTAAAATTTGACCAGGAAAGGTTTCTTTATTAATTCCCTCAGTTGCTTAAAGTAGTGATTTAAATGGAGCTAAGACAACACAAGATTTATGTAACAAAATAAATAGTGAGCAATATAAATTAATATAAATATAATATAAATTTACTGGGTGTCATAATGGGGTTTTTCCGGAAGTATGGGACAGCAGGCCCATTTTATATGGTTTATTTGGACCCTGTACAACTGGTGAAATAGCTCTGTTTGCATTGCCAGTAATGACTCAAACTTATTTCATGTGTGAATTGGACTCCCCTTTTGTAACTGATTCTGTTCATAACCCTCATAGAAAGAGTATTTAGGTTCAGTGTTGAGGGGGCAGGTATTGGTGTCTGTGGGATTGGGTCTCTGCTGTTTGCTATCATGTGAACCTGATGGCTTCCTCAGGCTGTGATCTTCGACTTTCGCTGGAACGGCTCGCAGCTAAGTGTGAAGAGACCGCATTGAAAAACCAGCACCTCTAAATCCGGTTGGTTCCCCAGACTCTACCCTTCTACTGGGCATAAAGAAGGGTAGAGTCTGGGAGGAGTTCTGCCAAAAATGGTGTCAGTAGACCGATTGGCGTGCTGTATGCTTGGATGCAAACACTGTCATTGGGGAAGAGATCACAGAGCCAAAAGGCAAATTTATCGATTTACCAAAAGATTTCTTCTTTTTTTTACCTTCTCTCCTCTTTTAAATACAAAACTTGGCTGGCCTGGAAACACTTTCGGATTCCTCTGATGGAATTAGCCCAATTTACAAGAGAGAGTTAAGACTGGGCCTCTCTGCTTGAGCTGCATAAGAAAATGGTTTGATGGATATATGAAAAGCCCTGCGACAGCCTGGCGAGCTGTCTAGGGTGTACCCCTGCCTCTCGCATGTTGTAAGCTGGAGATAGGCGCCAGCAGACCCACCCGACCCAAATAGGGACAAGGGTGTATAGAAAATGGATGGGTAGATGGATATATGAAAATAAATAGAATACTGTTCTTATTTTGGATTTACATGAATGGCATGGAAGCCTAATGGGTTATCAGTAATATGGAGCTAACATGTTGGTGTTGGAGGAAGGCTAATGTGCAATAAAACAACTCTTTAAAGAAAATGAATTTCCTAAATGGATGTGCATTTAAAAAATGTTTGTTTGACCTAGAAGAAATTATGTAAATGCTTACATTAATTACAAGAACGTTTCCTCATAATGGTGTTCAATGATACAAGGGCATACATCTTTTTTTTATTTTTTATATACTTTGGGACAGCTTCTTCTCAACCAGTTTTTAAGGCAATGTTCTTTTGTTACGTTCTTTTGTGACAGATGTCTGCTGTCCAGTCAGTGCGCTGTATACTGTAAGCCAAAATCATCAAAAATAACAATCATTTGAAACATTATTATGGAATGGAACAACACATCAACTTCACCTTTTAAATTGAATTACCAAAATATCTGACCGGTATGTGATACTCCAATTTAGTAAGGTGCTCTTGTCAGTGACAATAAAGTTTTAATGATTCACCCAGAATGGCCATCTGTCCAGTGGAGCCATGCTTAAACATGTGGTGCCACAGCAGAGGAATGACTACAAATAAATCCGCATTTAAAGCAAAACCAGCCTAGGCAGCAGCCTGATGAAACTGAGGAGGCTTAGTGGTCTTAAAGTAGACAAAAGTGCTGTAGGTCAGGGAACTACAATGACCTATCACAAATAATGACTGACGACTTTTTAAAAACTTAGTTATGAAGATATTTAGTATTGCTTCAATCGCAGCCATGCAGTTATAACGTTACATCATGTTACATGTTGTTTTTTGTAGCACTTAACATGGGTTTAGATCTTACATCCTGAACCTGAATTTACCTTTTTCTATGGAATCTGTATAATATATAATATCCTTGTGTATATTTGATTTTTTTAGTTAAAATTGTTTACTATATAATAGCTACAATATAATTTTATGTTTTTTATGAAAACCAAAGTTTTTAGTGTTTTTTAGCATTACTCACATATTACAAATTATGCTACTTGTTATCAATTTTCTTCAACAATCCATCATGCTTTAGCCCTTTTAAAGCAAGGCTGTGACTGCATTAGTGTGATGTTGGAAAAACCAACAGCAGTCAAGTCGACATCTACATGTTTCTATCTGTGATTTTTTTTTTTGTTAGCTTGTAAAAACATTTAACACGATCACTACCTCATATGCCAATGAAACAGAGCCTAAATAACCGTCAGAATGCCTCTTAAACCTTGTTTAGTTACTTAGTGCATTTTACATTTTCCCTGCTACAGTAATCAAAAATTCAACAGAAGTTGATGATCCGTGAGAAAGACAATCAGAGCTTTTGTTTTCAGAATACATCATCAGTGATGAGACATGATTTACTTGCCACTGTGGCAAAGATGTAATGTAACTTATTTCACTTTGCGCTGATCACAGAAGTGGATGTCAGAATCCAAGTGCCTTTGTCAATAAAAGCAAATGAAATACAGCAAACAAGACATTAATACAGGTAGTAACAGCGTCTCACAAACGGTACCATGACTGTGCTTTAGACAATTTAAACACACATAAACTATAAATTGAACTTCCCAAATCAACTCAAGGACATATTTCTAGGCTTTTAAAGTTAACGAAATGTTAGGTGTCCTAGGTAACTGTGAAACCTCTTGAGTTCCTCTAATTATCGTTGTTCACAATGTAAGGTATTTTCAGGGCAGTGCGTCCTGTTGGTATACAGTAAATCTACTCGTTATTATAGCTAATATACTGAAACCACAATAACTTTAAAGTCAAAAGGAAAACTCAGGAAAAAAAATAGGACAACTTGTGAATTGATATTTGTGCCGTTCTTTCATTGCTGCTATCAGTCACTATGCAGTCCTTATACTCCATATTGTCTGAAGTGGCCAGCGTTGGCATGGTGTTATTGCATGCCACCGGGGCCTCTCTGCGCTTTGAGTGATGGCTAAATGCCATTCATACATCTCAACTTTCATCTGGGATGGGATGGCGGAGGCTGGCAGACTGCTAGTGTCACCTTACAATAACACTGAGAGGCAGAAAGGACTGGGCGTGCGTGAAGAACTGAAGGGTCCCGCTCTTGATTGATATATACAAGGCAGCCAGGTGTACAAACAGATTATCATTTTTTTCACATGCCACTACTCCATCTCTAGAATTGTTGTGCTTCTGCTTTCCACTGCTTTGAAATATCTCAGTTTTTCTCTCCTTTTTTTCCATTTTATTATTTGCATAAAAACCCTTCCAGCCGTCCACACATTACGTATTATAATAAGGTAATTTATGATCACTCTTTTAATGCATGTGTCTCTCCGCCCTTCTGCGAAAACGATAAGATTTTCAATTAAAAAAAGCTATGGTAAGGTTTGATCATGTTCAACCCTCAGAACAGTCTCTAAAACACCACATGCCCTTTTTTAGAGATCAAAAGTCATTCTGAGTTGTTTTCTGGCAATACATTAACATTCAGTTTTACTTCACACTTTCGCTTTTGATATCTTCTGCTAAAGGTTCATTTATCAAGGTATTGAAACAGCAAACCAGCTGCATACCATGACACTAACACCATCATTTTTGGATTTAAGTATCTTGTTCTAGTTAGTTGTTCTAGTCAAGTTGTGGGTATCACAAAACTAGACTAGAACAGCAAAGGTGAGATGGGCCTATCTGTTTAATTATTGAATACTGAGCACACAGTGTGACTCCAGCTAGTGAGGTCTGCAGGGCTTTAAGTGTTTTTTTAAGTGTTTTCTGGCTACTGGTCCTGGAGTAATTTGATAAGCTGGTCACTCCTGGGAAAGTTCACCCATGTTCAATATTTTTTCTGTTTGTGGAATAATGGATCAAATTGTGTTTCACTGCAGTTCCAAACCCTAAGAAATGACTTTGCAACCATTTATATCACCTACTCACTGCCAGTCGTGGATTAGTTGACAACTCCTACTGTATAAAAAGGCTCATATATAACAAACCTGCTGAAATCTGTATCTTTGTTTGGGGTGAAGGAAAGAAGAAAAAAAAAAGGAAATGACATCATGGAAATGACATCATGTTCATAATTTTGTTCCTCTCGATTACACTTATATTGGTCATTCTGTGAGTCAGTCAGTTATCAGAAAACTCACTTTACAGCACTTGATAGAAGAACTTTAAAAAAAGTAGGGTTTTATAAATTGATACTTTGGATACAGATGGATGCACATGTCATTGTGTATCCCATTTATCATCCAAAGATGGCGAGAAACCCCTGACGCAAATAAACCTTATAGAAATGTATGTAACACCTTACACCTGTTCAAATCATCAAAATAGTAGTCTTGTGTGTTCAGATGGATGTTTTCAGTTAAAAAATGGATGCAGAGTAGCGGGAATCTGTATTGATCCTGGCTGCAGGTTGCCAGATTCTACGAGTTGCAAAAAGAAAATGATTACGGGACAAGCAAATAATGGCAACTAGCCTGTGCTGGAAATAAATGGAAGAAAGATACCATCTTAGTGAAATTCTTGAGTCTACCTGGAGATTCCCAAATTATTGAAATGTTCTTTTGTCAGGTGTTTATTGAGGTAAATTTTATTCATTGCAGTTTTTTTTCTCCCCTGACCCATTTCTCCAGAATAACATGGGATCATTTAGTTATTTTTCAAATTATTCTTCCTTCTGAGAAAATGAGTCTCTAGCCTCTTGTGAGGGATGGATGAAAATTACAGACCCAAAATGATTTGATTAATGCATGTTGAAAAAATATTATTATTCAAATCAGAATCTGTCACTCTTCTCATGACACTTGGGCAAAAACCGCTCTGAGGATCAGAGGGATACATTTGTGTTAGAATTTCTCCTAGACTACTGCAAAATCGTCTTAATAGCCTTAATCCTAATGCAAAGAAATCCCATAAAGTTGTGTTCACAAACCCTGACAATGGTGTGGAAATGATCAGAACCAAAGGATGTAAAGACGGCGACGTAAACACATCCCTTAGCAAAAGAATGGGTCATATAAAGTGATAATTACCTTCAAAAATCTAATCTCCCTTAATCTTGTTATCGCTGTCCCAATGACAATACTACGGTTTTTCTTTTAAAATCAATCTTTGACTAAAGGGAGGACCATTATAGTTCTGAAGAAATTTCCAGCACATCAACAACGTCTTCTGACATAAGGAATTAGTTAAGCCATCAATCATACAGTTTTTTTCCATCTCTGTCAATTACGGATGGCCCGATAGCTTATTGATGTATATTGCTTCCAAACTGCCCTTCTGCAGACACACAAACACAACTAATGGCATTTGTAACTCTAGCCACACACATAGTGCTCTCCGAATGACCGGAGATCAACAAAGTGGGCTGAGACGCAAAGAGTTTCACAACTCACTTACAGCCTGCCTGAGTGATGGCCAGCGGAAGGGAAATCAATAGCAGGAGGGGAGACACCATCAAAGCTGTCCGCCGACCAACATCCCGTTGCTGTCGACAGCTTTTAATCCATAAAGCTGGAGTCTCCCCTGGAACAAAGAGAGAGGCAGGAAGCCCTTTTCTCAACTCTATTCAGGGCTTTGGATTACAAAGACCTAAAATTGTAGGGTGAGAAGGGGTTACATGGTGCCCGACAAGAGATCTACAAGTGTTTGTAATGCTTAATGTTGCATCTTCAGAATAAAATCTTCTAAACATCTCTTGTTTTTACTCATTTTATAAATGGAATTTGTTTTATACATGGAATGTCAGATTATTAATGCCAATAAACCCAAACAATACAAATTTGTAATGTTTTTGAGTTACTTCAGTGAGCTGTATGGTAAAAAATTTATTTTAAAATCCCTGTTTCTTTATGTGTATAAGGGAAAATGTAAAACAGTATGAAGAAAGATCAGCTTAATTTATAGGGCCATCTTCAGTAGTGTAACCATTCCGCCCATTCTCTCTGACAGCAGGGTAAAGAGGTTTTTCCTTTGACAGTGGCACATATTAAATTATGTGATAGATTGGGAAATAGTTCAGCATGACTGCAAATCAGCCATATATCTACTGTGACTGTGATAAGATGACAACTGCGAGCAATTTTAAAAAACTTTTCCCTGCAGAAGAAAGTACAGATCACTGGGACGTTTTTTTTTAAAATGGAGTAAAAAAAACAACCTTAAAAAAACAACTTTAGAACTAAATCAAGAATCAAGAATCAAGAATCAGTTTATTTATATAGCGCCAATTTACAACAGGTGTCGTCTCAAGGCACTTTACAAAAAATCAATTAAAATCAAGGATACATTCTAACAAATCAATTTGAAAAAGTTTCCAATCTAAGGAACCCCAGCAGATTGCATCGAGTCATTGACTTGCAGCATTCACTCCTCTGGA
>JAVLVB010000391.1:577171-601967 GCA_032876305.1 Orestias chungarensis
CAAAAGGTTAACAAGGTTGAAATAACGGTAACTAAGTAGATTGGACAAAGGAAGAAAGTAGCAGAGAGAGAAGTGGTCAGATTGTCCTCCAGCAGTCTAAACCTATAGCAGCATAACTATAGAAAAACTTAAATAACTTAACACTATAGAGTGAGACATGAAGAAGGTAGAGCAAAGGAGAACCGTCTGTCAAGACTAACTTCCTCCCCCAACCGGATTAGGCTGTCTTCTCTACCTCTTCCTAACTATAAACTTTATCAAACAGGAAGGTTTTAAGCCTAGATTTGAAACTACACAGGGTGTCTGCCTCACGGACTAAATTAGATATTGTAGCTATGATATGTATTTATTCTTACTAAAACAAAGTTATAATGTTTTCTATACAACTCAAATCAGTTTATGAATCACTTTACAAGAAAATAACTTAATTCCAATTATAAGTACATTTACAAATGTTAAATCAATCAGTCTAAGTCTTTATGAACACAATCTGTTTCCTACTAAAGCTCTTCTCAGTGGGACCTAGATGAGTAACTAAGAGTAACTATTAAAGGTTTACCGACATCTGTTAACTTCTTCACATTGTGTCCAAATACAACAACAAACTTCCTTGTGTTTTATTGTTTTAGACATGTCTTTGAAAAATTACTTAACTTGGTCACACGTGAACAATAATGTCTGTGGACATCTATTTTTCAATCTTGTCACACACTCTAAATTACAATTAATATGCTCGGAGCTGGTTTCCTACTGTTTTCAGCTGATAAAACAGAAATATTAGAGTAATACTGTAACTTGAGGAAGAGGGGGCTTGTGGAGATTGCAAACCAGTGAGGCAATCGGGAATTGAAGGAAAACATATTTAATCTCTGCGCACCCAAACCTACGATTACCAGATGGCTCAATGTAATGCTGTTCTGCCAAGTGACAGTGGACCCAGTGTAGCAAAGAACCAGTCTATCAGCCAGTATTCTATGAATAAATATGTGAGATGCAGCAAGAGGACCTAATTAAACCAAGAAAAAAAAGACATATTATTTTGAAGATGTAAATAATTTAAAACTTTAGTAAGCTACTATAGGTGTTTTCATAAATCAGCCTAGAGGTTTGTTTTCCACTTCTCTACACTCTTGTTTTAGAAAACAAACATTTCAATCCGTGACTGTCATAACGGTGATGGGATCTAAAAATATTTACAAGGCAACTAAGCATTTTATTTTGATCATTGCAAGCTGACTTTTGGTAGTAACACCAAAGAACCGCGTTTCTTAACAGGACAGCAGCATAATTGGAAAGAGATACTCTTGTCAAAACTACATTAGAAATACACACAACTTTGCAGGAGGCTAGAAAATATAAGTCATCAGCCATTTATAAAGTTTTTCCTATATCCATAAATAAACCAACCCAGCCAAAACATTTATTCCTCACTTGATGCTGACTTAAATAATGTCCATCGATTAGAAGAAATACAAATTTTGCTTTTTGAATATGTTTCACATTTTTTTAATAAACAAAAGAGCATAAAGTCTTTAAAACATTGAACTCTTACATGAATATATAACATGTTCGTTAGGCAGCTGACTGAGTAGAAAGCGTATACATTTAGCCAGCTTGTGTTTGATAGCAGAACCGCCAAAGGGTGTGATATTCCTCGGAAACAACTCAAACAGACAAGTCTTGTACTGTTAATCGAAATCATAAACCAGGTAACAGACTTTTCAAAGGAAATTGTTTTGATATGACAAACCACTGAAGTGTAAAAAAAAAAAAAAAACTTAAGAAATCCTCAGGGTACATGTTCTGAAGACATTGGAGTTTTTGTAAAGCTGCATTATTTCATTAAATGAAATTCAAAACAGATATCGGTAGCAACACAAGAATTCATGCAAAGTATTCAAAGCAAATCAGTCTACAAATAACAAAAAATTTTTTTTCACAACTACAATAATTTTGTTGTATTTTACCTCTTCTAATGAAATGATCTTTAAAGCTTCAGAAAAAAGTTGCTTCCCTCGACCAGTTTTACAATTTAACTTTAAAACTGCTTTTAGAAAATGCTCTCTGTGCTTTTAAAGCTAATAAGCAACAGTCCATTATACAAATTGGTTGACCAACTTTTCTGGATTACTATAAACACATTTTGCTTGAGGCAAAACAATGGCAATTTTCCTCCTTTATCCACGCAAGCCACAAAAAAAAGGACATCAAGCTAAAGGAATTGGAAAGGTAATAAGCTTTAAATAAGCTTTAATTAACCTGAAATTAGTCAGCTTGAGTCAAAAAATCAATGTAAAAAAAAATCAAGGGTGCAAGT
The DNA here is from genome assembly GCA_032876305.1 of Orestias chungarensis. Taxonomy (NCBI): domain Eukaryota; kingdom Metazoa; phylum Chordata; class Actinopteri; order Cyprinodontiformes; family Cyprinodontidae; genus Orestias; species Orestias chungarensis. Next base: position 579,489 of record JAVLVB010000391.1, read on the forward strand.
ATTTTAGTCAGTTTTGCACATTGAGTTGATTATTAATTACATACAACACATGGTGTAAAACCCTCCTGTAGTATGAGAGAGATTCTTTTAGAAACTCTTTGTCATAATGTTTAAGCTTCTGACCCACACAAACAGAGGACTCTCTGAAGATCAATTATATTTAATTTATTGAAAGGTGTGGTGGGAGATCCGGCAACAGGGAACAGCGGACAACATCAATGTATGGCGGGGCAACAGTAACAGCGAGGCAGCTGGAATAGGCAGGAGACTCTGAGCAACAAGATGACATGGGAGACCGGAGACCTCTGAGGGTGAGGACAGAGCTGGTGAGTTGATGTTGTATGGAGGGAGAACAATGTTGGAACAATCTTACTTGAGATGGGTTGATGGTTGACGCCAGGGAGGAGTGAGTGGTGAATCCATTCAGCAGTAATCCGATGGAGAGGTTGTCCGGGGGTGTGTGCGGCAGATGGAGTAATGCTGGAGAGGGCAGACCGAGCTGAGCCAAGAGGAGTGGGGAAACCAGATGGATACAGCAAACCAGAGAGAGATCTTGAGGTGATTAGAGCACTGGAGATGGCGGAAACCTGAGGTGAGCACAAGGGATGTTAAGGGCATGGGAAAACAAACAAAGTATCAAAATAAAGATCAAAAATAAAACTCAAACACTAGAAAAGGAAACTGGAGGCAAACTAGAAAATACTGAAGAAAAACACTAAAGCTAGAGATTCTGCAAAATACGAGTATCACTACAGTCTAGAGACTGGCACTGAGGACTTGAGATTACCGGGAGTAAACAAACACTCTGGCGTCGAGTAGCTGATCCGCCGCTCCCCTTATACTGGCTCAGCTCATCAACGCCAACTGGACACACCTGGCAGGTACACTGGAGGTGGAAGGCGCTCCAGCATAGAGAGAGCACTGGCGACCCCCTCTGGACAACCTGGAGACGAAGCTGAAAAGACTCACTCTGACACTTTTTTGTATTACTTAAAAAAGCACTTTTAAAATGTGAAAGATAGGATGATGGAGATGGTTTCATAAGCATCTTAAGATACACTATTTAAATTGCATTTATCAAAATGTTGGGGGTAAATTTCTAACTTCTGCCAGGAAATTTTAAGATAGGGTTGACTCTAAGTATACTGCCTAATTACTGTAGGTATTAGGTGATCAAGGACTGGAAAGTCCATGTGTTGGTGAAGTATTACATATGTTTAATCTTAGTACCCTAGAAAACAATGGGTCATTGCAAAGACTAGTTCTAAATTAATTCCACCAGATGGGGAATAGGCCAAAGTTCAAGCATTACTATTATATAAGACTATTTTAACAAATTCCTTGATGGATGCAAAATCTTTGGCCATTATTGTTCCACAACCAAAAAGGTAAAATACAATAGTGGAAAGACTTTAAAACTACACACAGCAAACTGGAGCAATGTATGTAGTATGCATTATGAATGAAAATTCAGTTGAGTCAGCCATGAGGAAAGTTCACTGATCTGGTAAAGATTCATCCTGACACCCTTACAGTTTCCCAGCTCCGCTATGTCTGATGCTTGTGAATCTTCCAGTCAGATCTTTTGGATCTCACCAGTGTTATCTGCCCTCTGCAGGGCGTGGATAAATGTGCCGGCTCAAGTTTTCAACTTAATGCATTTGCAGCAGTGTGTGTATGTATGTGTGTGTGTGTGTGTGTGTGCGTGTGAGCTCACAGACCGACAAGCTCATGTAATATTCAAAAGACCCACAAGCCCCCTGGGTGCGTCAGGTCTCTCCTGTGATAGAATGGAAGTTTCTGCCCTCAGATAACCTAAACAGGGGAGTTAACGTAACCTTTTTTTCCTGCGTCCTATCTCATCTTATTTCTACTGTCGTCCTCGTCTCCCAGACTCTGTCTTCTCACTTAATCACCAACTACTCTGTCATCTCTCCCATGTTTGTTTCCTGCTGTCATCCTTCTGTTCACGTCTGACCATATGTTGTCAACTTCCTCTCTTTTCTGCCATTTCACATATTATCCTGCCCCCTTCACAACTCGACGCAACCCTTTCTCTTCTTCGTCCTCTGCACCCCTTTCTTACTCCCTCTCTTCCTGCCACCTCTCCCAGCCTCGAGTCCGCCTGTTTGCTGTCAGCGCAGCGGAATTAGCCCGTCCTTCCCCCTTTAGCTCCTTCTCTTGATCCTGAGGGAAATAACACTATTGCAGTCTGCTGCCGTTCTTTTTCACAGATCAAAGAGTTGAAATTGAAACTGGCTGACCGAATAAAAAAGTAGAAAACCATAACAAAAAAGGAAAAAATAGCTGGGTTCCTTTTGCATCATTCTCTGGCTCCCTGCTGAGTGGGGAGTGGGACTCTGCAGACTGCACATCTGTATGAGAGGATGCCAGCCTGTTTATAAATGGTGTCCCAGCAGATGTTCAGTGCCAACACTCCCCCTTGTGGAAGGGACTGTAGGGACAAAATGGATGAATGTTCCACATTAATTTCTTTTCTTCTTAGAGCCAAACTGCACAAATATGTTTTTGAACTAAGTAAGGTTGCTGAAAATCATATGGCGATGGAGCAATATATGATATTTGCTTTAAATGCTTTAAGGCAATAAACATCTGCCATAGGGAAACAAATCGACACCAGTTTACAAAGATTTTAATAACAAGTGCTTGTTTACCCTTTATTAGATTGTATAGAAGGTGTTGTGTGCATCTATATTAATTCCCCGTTGCTCCTTATAGCTATTTCATTACTCCTTTGGCACCAGCTGCTTTCACCCCAATAGCATGAATGCATGTGTAATTGATTCCTAAGCTGCTGTGTTTAGGTGTCAGAGGGTGATTTTTTCTTTTTTTAAGTTTTGTAGAAGAAACACAATTATGAAGACACAAAAGAAAAGGTCTTACAGAAAGTTATTAGCAATCGTTAAAGCTGAGTTAGATTATAAATCAATGTTACAACTTTTAAACATTTATCATAACACTCTCCAAAACACTAGAAACTGGAAGGTGAATGAAATAAGTACAAACCTAAAAACATTTGAGTGTCTATTAGAACTGTCAGAGGGCACTAAAGAGGCCTATGGGAACTCTGAAGGGCTGCTGTTATTAAAAAGGTGGTTAAATAAAACCTAAAAGAATATTTATTTGTGCTTTAGCCGAAACAATGTTGGTGACGCATCAAAACATGTGAAGATTCTTTGTAACATGAGCCCAAACTTGAACTTTTCATTGTGCTATTAGTATGCTATTTTTCAGCAACAACAAGGGAATTTGGTCAAACTTGGTAAAAGGATGAAATAGACTAGATTTAGAGAAATGGTGTAAAAAGGAAAGTTAGAGGCTGCAAAATATGTTAGATTAGGGTCAAAGATGGCCTTTTCAACAACCCTTAACATGTAGCCCGAGCAACCGCAGATGGTTTAGATCAAGGGTCTTAAAATCCAGAGCACGAGGTCCAGTGTCCTGCAAATTAGAAATTTGTCTCAGAACCCCAGACTTAAATAATCAGGTCATAAGACTTATGAGAACTTTCGAACCAGGTGTGTTGGACCAGGGACACATCCAAATGTTGCAGGACACTGGATTTGAAAACCACTGTTTTGACTTTAATGAAGAAAAAAAGTGAGGGACTTTGGTGTCCAGATGTGCAAATTAGTACAGAAAATCCCCAAACAGCTACAGCCAAATTTGCAGTGATGTATGGAATCACAATTGTGTTTAATTATATTTTGGGAGTTATTATAATTTCATATAAATACATCAATACTAAGCTTTACTCAGTTTGGCTTATCAGAGAAAATGTGTGATTATCACAGATTTTGTTCATCACGAGGATTTACCTGTAGGTTTCATTGCTTCCCTTTTCCTCTCTGTAGATGGTGAAGAGAAAAGAAAACCAGGCCAGGCGAGGTGTTAGAATATCCCATATAAATCTAAGCTCCAAATGATAAATGAATAGCAGAAACTGGCTTGGCTTGAAAGCAATATTTATTTTCTTGTAATTGTTCACACAGCAGCTGTCTCATATTCAGGTCCCTCTTAGTAGGCCATCTTAAAATATCACACAGAAACGAAACTCTTTCTGATTAGCAGATTTTTCTCAGAACCCGAAATGATAGCACTCATCCTACTATCTTTATACTATTATACTAGTATTTAATTGTACTTCAAGAGTTGCTTTTATTTTATTGTATTCTACAATATAATTATTACACTAATTAGTGATTCAGTACTTGCATTGCAGCAACACAAGGCTGTTGGAATACACATCCAAACACTGTGTCCAAGGTCTGAGTGCTGAGATTGACAAAATGATCGCTGTTTGCTTGGCATCACAGAAACTAAAAGGCTGGTTCCTGCAGTTTGCAATTCGGGCATCAGCCTGACGATCTGTGTTGGAACCTTTGAGAGAGGCGACCTATAGATTGGAAGAGTTACAGGAAAGTACGTTTTGATGAAGTACAAAGATTGTCCTGCTTAGTTGATCTCACATAAAATAGAAAAAAAATACATGAAAATGATACTAAACAAATACGGTTAAAAATTATAAACATTTATTTCTTGATTTGAAAATATCATTTAAATGCCACTAAATGTCTGGTACGGCTAAAAATTTAAATGTGTTTTTCTGTAGAGTAATAAAGGGATTTTCTTCTTCAAAATGAAGACCAACCTATTTATTACATTTTTTTGCACTCAAAGTCACACTCAATCATCCACCAAGGACCAACACATATTTGTCACGCAAGACATTTGGACTGTCAGCAGTGTTGAAGATGGCTGCAATCCACTTGAAGGGGCCTGTGCTGTTGTACATGCCGTCATGGCTTCCAGGCATAGCTAACACAACTGAACCCTCATTAGTTTTACCTCTGTTTCCCCGACTGCGACAAGTTGAAAAGTCACAGGGAAGGTCTTTAAAACGCTACACAGTTGTGTGCTAAAGTGCAACTGACTCTGTTGTCTGTGTAGCTCTATATAGTTTACAGAGATTCCTGTTTAAAACTGCAATAATGCAAAAGCCAATTCTTTGAAGTACAAAAGCTGATGATTCCACCGTTTTGATAATGCTGCCATTATACTATAATCAACTAGACCATCTGGATGCACACTGACTGGAAAGCTGCGACCCCCCGCAAAGCAGTGTGCTGACATGGCCGCTTTCATACAACTCGATGTCTGAAAAAAATAAAAAATGAAAGCGTCTTGGCTTGCATTCAACTTTTCCTTCCTAACAACACAGCAACATGGAAGAAAGGAGCAAACCATGTGTGTTGTCCAAACCCAAACATCTGCCAATGTAAAATAGGAGCGGACAAGAAGGGGCGGGTACATGTCAATTGCAGGGGGAGTATCAAGTCAAGTGGGTAATATTCTCACCAGCCGTCTGTGTTTATGTGTGGAGGTGTTGGGGCTGGGTTTAGTGGAGGCGTGAGGAGAGAGCATGCTGTGCTTTTTAACATCTGGGCAGCTTTTTTGAAGTACCCAGGTGGCTGGTGCTGCAACAGATGCCCTGCTTCTCTTCTTTTTACTCACATGAGATCAAGGGAGTTTGACAGACTCTTGATCCATAACTACACACCCGCCAAGTAAAATGCATACCCACTCTCCATCCCATTCCTAAGTTTTACAACCAGCAGCACCACCTACTATCTATTCAAGTTGACATAAAGACAGATCCCACACACAGGTACCTTTGGTATGCATCTGTGTAAGGGTGGCTCTCTAGTGAAAGTTAAAATCAGTTGTTCTGTCTGTGCCTGATCCAAATAATACTTTAGTGTATTTTTTTTCTGTCCAAAGGTTTTACAAAGATGAAATACAGATGAAATTCCTTAGCAGATCACAAAATCTTGATTCAGATCTTGTTGCCGCAATTGCAACTACATCTTCATCCTCTTCCCTTCTAACTTCTCCACCTCTTAAGAGTTTTTCTGGATCTTTTCTCTTTCTTCTAGTGATAAATAATTTTCTCCAGTGAGATGAAACTTACAAAAGTGTTTGGTCAAAATAATAAAAGAAATAAAAATAAAAACATGGTAAAAAGTTTTCTTGGAGTTACGGCCTCAGAAGTAGTAGCTTATTCATTAAACTTCTTATGTGTAGTTTTCTTTGAACTTTCTCCGCGAGTTATGTCTGCACTGTGTTTCTCTATGCTACCCGGCTGTATTTTCCACTTCAGGGCTTCACTGCATTGAAATGTTGAAGGGCAAAATACAGCAAGCATATTGCTCTAATTGCTTTCAGGACCATTAAAGAAACTATTTTTTTTTTCCTTCTTTAGCACTTTTACATTCAGAGCCATCTTAACAGAAATTGTGATTGAATTTGAGGTTTTGTGATGAAATAAAACTGAAATCACACACCTTTGTAATCTCTTCAAGGCTTCTGCACATATAGTTGAGGAACTGAGACGAATGTACTAGTCTAAGTGTGAGTGCTTCTAAGAAATTTTATTGAGTTCCTTTCTCGGGGGGAGGGAGTCTTGAAGCAATTCTTTCCATCTCCCACATGCCACAGACCTCTATACCCTAATCTAATTTACCAATAAGCTGTCGTAATTATGTCCCAAGATCTGTTCCACTGTGTGAAAGGGGTTCTGTCCTCTGCTTGAGTGGTGCAAAGAAAAGCACTGCCCTGTCGCTCCCAATGAAAACGTGGAAAGGAAGGCGACATGATAGGGAGCAGCAGAGTTACAAATGAACATCGTAACCGAATAATCGGAAAAACCTCCAATGTGTACTTCAGGTAATTAAGGGAGACATTAATGACAGCGCTAATACGGTCTTCATGTAGTCTATGAAATACTATAAAACGGTGATGAGCAGCCTGATACAGCTTCTATGATTTCACACAGGGGATTCATAAAATCTGCGTCTTGGGCATTAGTGAAGTTTAGCTCCTCTCTGTTTATTTAAAAAGCTCCTGTGATCCTCCTCCGTGCTCAAAACAATTTAAAAAGCAGCATTGCACGTTAAGAGCTCTGTAATGAGCACTGCAGTGGGCCAGATTGCGTTGGAGTTACCGGGTGGCTGCTTTCTCTTTATCCTTGGCATTCACAGCACGCCATGCAGCTTCTGTTTTTGGTGAATTGAGGTTTAATTAGTCAGACCTTTCTGATCAAACTTTATGTGTCATGTTTCTGACTTGACTGATAATATTCCATTTAATTAGCTTACACTCTGGATTGGTGTTTTTATGAGGTCTTTGAAATGTTCTACAGCAGTGTACGGTTCAGAATAACTTTGTCAATTTTGAACCGACTTGGACTGATAACTTTGTTCTGAAGTTTAGCTGACTCAGCCTTCCTGTTATCTTTTTTCAGCGGTTCTTGGTTTAACTCAGTCTTGGTTTTCACTTTCCGTTTGCTCTCTCATTCTTGATGTTAATACGGCCCATGGCTACAGGGAGTTAGATGTTTTTATAAATTTGCAAAGTAAAGTTCCCTGAAGTCACCACACATGCAGAGGCTGTGTCTAGCAGCTTCACTCTGTTTTCATGTCAGCTTTCATATCTGTGGATGAGATTTGATCCTGGGATCCACTTACCAAAAGGCAACAGTGGTAACTATGGCTTCATCCTATTATAGAAAAACAGCATATTGGAAACTGTAATATAATGCAGCACATTTTATTGGTGCAATTTATTGGCTACATGTCATATGACCTCCTACAGCTAAAAGACTATCAAATGATTTCAGCATTAATTAACCTTCTATGAACATGCAGCAAATGACAGATAGTGTAGTGTGTTTTTATCATCTAAAAACAAATTACTTCCACTCTGTCCAACTTGTTTTGCAGTAACCTGCTGGCAATTACTGTGCCACCAACAACCAGGACTAAAAGGCCACAGCATTCCCAGTGAGTGACTCAGTAGTCTTATCTTTGTGGCTTCATGACCTTTACCAAAGAAGTAAATGGTGCATTCTAATCTTCATCTTCCTTAATCCATAGAGGTTACATCAAAGGGGCGCAACAGGCACGGTCTGCTTTCCTCACCATCTGATAACACCTGAGCAGTAACTCTGAACTGTCTAACACAGGAATGGGATTTCCTCTAAGAGGTGAAAAATGGCCTTATGCTTTTCCTCGCATGCTGAGCAAATTGGTGGGACTTGCCTAAATTCCTTAATGCTCTCTTTTCACCTGTGATAGATAGAATAAATAATTTTACCACATACATGTGTGAGATTAAATTGTTAGCACAACATATTTGTTCCAATGACATTTTCTTTCTGGCACGTTTATTGCCTGCTCATTTGGAATGTTAAAATTCACTACCCTGATGCTTTTTATTGAAGCTAGCATGGTTGTTATGCAATGTGGCCACTAGAGGACAGTTCTGAGTTAGCTTTTAAATTTAGTGAAACGTTTCATGCAATAGCGAAGAAGATGATGATGGAGAAAATCGTGATAATACAGTATGCATTCTCAGAAATATCCATACAAGAAGCACTTGAGCAATGCTCGCACAGATTGCCCCTGTTATACCATATTCTGTGACTGATCATATTCTGCGACCACAGGGAGCGATAGCGTTTAGTTATCACTATACATGGTAAAATAGTAAAATGGTAAAACCTCCAAAACAGTTCTATTGCTTTTGACCAAATTGAGCATCTTTATGTAGAAAAATTAGGCTGATAGCGTTTATTCCTCTAGGATATACTTGTTGTTTAGGTCGACTAATATTGACCGAGTTCAATACAACTATTTCTATCATAATCTGTGACATCACTGTACAGGTCGATATGAAAGAATAACTTTAATATGAAGATAATCAATTTGGCCAAAAGGAATTATACAGTTTTGGAATTTTTGTTCCATTTTTAATTATACTATATTTTACCATTTATAGGACTAAACAAACATACACAAGTAGAAATTAAAGAGGAATGTACGGTCACAGAATATGATGGGTCGCAGAATTTGGTGTAACATTCCCAATGCGGTGGTGGTAAAGCTGTCTTGGGGTACACATCCAGAAATTCTCTGATGTGTATTCAAAACATGAAATAAACAGAAATTTACAGACATTACTGAAAAATACTTTCAATTTGTCTGCTTTGTAAATGTTGAGCCTTAATGTGCCAATAATGATTTTACAAAAACTAAAAGAAGGTAACTGCTGTGAAACAATCTTACACTACTGGTTTAATCGGTCTTAATGTACTGAGTTGCCTAAGAACCCTAGAGAGAGTTTGAAGATGCTATCTTGAATCTGTTACATCTTCCCTTTATTTTTGGCTTATCGTTAAGTTGCTCAGTTTTACTATTTAGAATGTGAACTTTTATTTTTTATATAATCATACCATATATGGTTTTGCCTTGCTTCCCTTCTTTCTAATTAGGAGCAGGAAATTTGTCTCGTCCTGGGATATTTTCTAGACTGAGATGTACTGAGTTTAGAAAACCCCCCAGTAGTGATCAGATACATAGTACAAGTATCTCAAGGTTGTTCTAAATAACAAGTGGAAGTTGGATTGATGCAAAGACCTCATTCGGAAAATTTTATGGGTTGATTTATTCTAATATCTACTGTAAAATTCTGACAATTCACTGCGTAGAGGAAACACTTACTGCCAGTAAGCTGCTGAGTAGAAGTTTGAATAACTAACACGTTTATAGAGAGATCCTGTAAAAAGCCGAACAGGATTCTAAGCAAAAACATCCACTTTTTGTTTCTTTTAAATGTTTAAATAGTTTTTAAATAATGTTTTGATTTTTTTCTAACGTTTTTATGATTAGCAGCTCTGATCAGTAAATTGTTTCCTATGCATTTTTTTTGGAGATGTTTGAACTCATCATACACTTAAGATAAGAGTAATAAGAGTGTTTCTGTTGAATGGTGCATTATTGGATTCCATGACCTGCAGAGGAGGCTGGTAATGTGTATAAATATATCTATTGCAGTGTGTTTTCACATGCTGAAAACTATAAAGGAGACCGATTTAAACAGACTTAAATGAAGAAACTGAATTTACAGAATTGAAAATGTGGCACAAAAGTATGTAGCAGAAAAAAACACTGCAATAAAACAACAGAGAAAAAAAGAAAGACTACTCCCAGCTGCAAAACAGCTCCTGAAGATGCATAACATCGTATTGACAAGTGCATGAAGTATATTGTCTCCAACGTTTCATTTTTGGGTCTCTTGCTGTTGTGTAGGAGTGATCAGGAACCTTTTAGAAGCCTGTTCTCAGGAGCCTGCTGTGTCCCAGTTTGTCTCTGTCACCTTTTAGTGCACAAGGATTTCATAATGCTCAGCACACTTTATGTGTGGGCCCTTAAAAGTGACTAATTGGAGGAACCATTTCTCTTCCCTGAGCAGACAAGTGGCATTATTACCAGTCACTTGTATTTACCAGCCATAATTACAATGAAGTGGGAGGAATGACAGATTGTGGGACTGTAAAAAAATTTTTCCCTGCAAAAACAAGTTTTAAGGCTCAAAGGTCACGCTGACAACAGACTCTATCTTCACCTCAAACAAACCATGACAACCGGCTGCATTGATCTGCTCTAGGGTCACATATTTTATCCAACTAAACGCTGAATTTTTCACAGCTGCCAGATAAGAGTTGCTGATTGTTTCTGCTTGTTGATCTCTGACAGGCCAGGCCAGCGCAGTGCCTTTCCCCCCCTAATGCCCCCCCCCGTCTATTTTCTTTTACCATTTGTCTTTCTCAGCCTGTCTCGCAGCTTCTAGCACGCCGGCTTTGGACTTTCACCTCCCATGCCGTGCAGTTATTTCATCTTCGCTTCTGCGTCCGCCGCTGCTCATTCTCCTCCTCCACCTTGCCCACTCTGCATCTTGTCCTTCAGCAACTCATCTCTCAGTTTTTGCATCCCACACTGAAGACTTTGACTGACATGCAATGTAGCTGCATGTGTGAAGAGCTCTCTCTCTGTGAGCCTAGTAGCTAAATAAGACTTTCTGAGTACCATATACTAGACGACCAATAAGCTAATCTATTATATTATTTGGGTTGTCTGCTGTGTTTTTCATTTACCGAGCTACGGGGCTGATCTTATTATGGTTATAATTTTTTGATAGGTTTTAAACCGTATTCTTTTGTTTCAGTATGTCCCTGTTATCATTTATTTATACTGCTACATATTTTAGCTTTTCACACAACCGTTATGCAACCAAAGTCTGTGGTTATGTTAATCTCTTTGCTGCCAAAGCATTGCAGTGGAAAACAGAAATACATGCCAAAGTAAAATGTGAGATGAAGTAGATTTTATTATATTTAAAATAATCATTCTTACATCTCCTGTGTCTGAAGCATACAATGGCAAATTGGACTGGGCTTGTATACAGTCTGGGAAAAGAAATGACTACGTAAATTATTTAGTATTATAATGTGTGTTTAATCCTTGCAGGACCAAAAGGGTTAATCCATCCCCAAGTCACAAAATAATTAGGAATTATATTTTTTAAATGATTTATTTCGGCAATCTCCATAAATTTCTAATCAACATTCCTAAAACTAACTTGGGTTGTATCTTACAATTAATTTAAGATATTGTCATCGGTGTGAAACTGTTTTTAGGATTGATCTATAAAATAATAAGAATTTCCAGAGTTTTGTATTGGCCACACAAGACATTCACATGTGTTTAACAAATTAGACCATATGGATGGTTACAGATGGTTCTCCTAATCCCAGGAAAGCTCCTATATTGAAGAATAAAGTTTACTTTTTTTTTAAAACCATACCTGTCTTTTGACATGAAACAAAGGTGGGAGCTATATTTTCTATCTGCATGTAAACTTGTGTCTGCTTTCCTTTAAGTGGCATTATCAGAAGCATCCAGGAGGTGTTTAACATTTTATAGATGTTTATGTGATACCCTAACCAATTAATTTATCCATTCATCATCTAACCTGCTTGTCCTTATTGGGTTGTGAGGGTCTGCCCCAGCTCACAACTGGCGAGAGGCAGGGGTACACCCTGAACAGGTGGCCAGTCCATCGCAGGGTAACACAGAGACATACAGGACAAACAAACACACATTTACACAAACTAAGCCAAGCTAGACTGCCCAATCAGCCTAACAGTCATGTTTTGGGATTGTGGGAGGAAGCCGGAGTCCCCGGAGAGAACCCACACATGCACAGGGACAACATGCAAACTCCTTGCAAAAAGACCCAAGACCCAAGGTGGAATTGAACACAGAGTCTTCTTGCTTCATCGCAACAGTGCTACCCACTGCTACACTGTGCAGAACCTAACCAATTAATGTATAATCTTAATTTGCAGAATCCAAAATTAGATTAATTATCTTAAAGACATTGCATTTTCTCATTTTTAGATATTTCTGTCAGTTGTTTCAGTTGTGTGTCTAATTGCCTGCATTGAGCAGATGACTTCCTTTTACCTGTACACATCTTAATGATTATTAGTTTCAGTTAGATCAAGAGTGACCAGTATAAAAGTTGATAAAAGGATTAAAGCCAAATATAATGCTAGCTTTCCTTATTACCTGAGACCTTATACCGCTATCAAGTCACATTACACTAGAGGGTATATATGTGTGTGACTACAGAATAATGTCATATGGGCTGATAACACCAAGATAAAATGTTTTGGTTTAGACGGTTTCAAGATTTGTCTGGACGCAAGTGGGTGAGGATTACAAAAAGCAAGTGTTTCTTGCCTGATTTTTATCCACGTTGGTGGGAGTTTCATGGTTGGGGGCTGCATGTGTGCTATAGGGAGTTACAGTTCATTAAGAAATGACAGCATGCACTGTGACCTATTGAACCAAAGCACCTTCCGACACTGGGTCAAAGGGTAATCTTTCAACATGATAATAACCTCAAACACACTCACCATTGAGGACAAATCAACCTTAAACGTTCACATAAACTGTACACCAAATCATTTACATTGTTATTTATATAATGCATTTAGTTTTGTCCTAGGAAAATTGTACAAAATAAGAACAAAATCACAATATGATGGATGTATCCTATGATTTTTAGGAAAATATAAGGCCTCTCCCTAATCCTAACTATTGCCAAGTGACCCAAACAGGAAAGGTTTAGCTTGTTTTATTGTCTGACACAAATAAATTGTTGCATGCCTACTTTTCAGTATATGTAAACATCGGGTTTGTACTGTACTTCTCTCTTTAATAATTCTGGAAAGTCATAGTCAACTTTTATGACATGCAACCAGGTAATAAAACTTGGGCCTTAAGGAATCTCTATGCCTGTAGGAAAAACATTTTCGAGGTTATTTCACTGAATATTGCTTTCCTCCATCAACAGAAAAGCAAATTAGTTGTGTAATTTATGTAATGAATGCCAGAAGCTGTTACAATTGGAAACTCATAGCAGCAGCTTGATGACCATTAAACGTCTAAGGGAGAATTAGTCCTAATAGAAACTTGTTAGGTCATTTCTTTCTTCTTCACACCCTATTATTACTGTCACTTCAGCTTCTTGCCTTTTATAAGGACGAATCAATGATTGCCTTGGCCTCAGTGTAAATAGAATTTGAATGGAGACTATATAAAAAGATTGCACCCTTGGTTGTCAGATATTAAGTTTGCGTTAAACCACAGCTTTCTAAGATTTTCTATTTTTATCAGCATGATTGTATTGCAAATCTATCATAAAAGGAGACGTTCAAACCCATCAGAGGCAGTGAACAGTGTGACAGGAGGAAGGGTTTCTTGACACAGTCTCGCATTGACAGTGAAAGCCAATATCCTTGGTATTTGTCCAACACAAGTTTCTCATTTCGAGGTCAAAATCACATTATGGAATTTTGCCTTGTGAAAGCGGCGGAATTTATCAAGGCTTAAGAAATGAGTGAGATAGGTGTGCATCACTGTATTCTCCCAGGAGTTCAGCTGTCAGGCTAATGTACAGGAATCGGGGGGTAATATTACCTTTGTCTCTCAGAGGTCTGCCTGGGTTACATACATGTTGCTTGAGAATGCATAGTGGCACAAACGCAGTCTACTAGTCTACCCTGCATGAGCCAAAATATACATATGACGGGTGTCATGGCATGGGATCTGTATCGATGATTTGAACTGTTTTACACAGATTTGATGCTTTCCAACACATACAGAGATGAGTGGGTGCATTTGTGATGTGTTTCAACAGATTTAATTACCTATGTTGCCTGGAAAAACATGTTGTTCCAGGACATGCCAATGTTGTTCTGGGATCTTTTGTGATCTCTTGGATTAGCTGTCAAAGGACTGTTGGATTTTAGGGGATAGATTTTTATAGCTGACCTCTTTTCTTGAAATTCTTTATTTGGGGCAAGATTGGTTGATTTCTGTCTGTACCAGCCATCTCCTCACTTACATGAATGAGCCCCGTTAATCTGGTGTCGTGTGCAAATGAAATCCTCACAGTTGCCCAATGAATAATTGCTACCTGTAACTGCAATATAGCAGCATGATTAGGACCTGTCGATTTTCAGAAATTTCAGCTGGACAGTTTTTCATGACTGAAACTTTTAAGCCCTGTTTTATGGGTTAAAAGGGTGTTTCCCCTAAGGATCAGAAACAGGGAGATGCTTTTGTAAATGATGCTTCATACTTGGAAACGATATGTTTTATGTGTTTGAAATAAAATTGAGCCTGCAATACTGTTTAAACACCTTGCCACTTTGTAGTTGGGCTGTTTGACTTTACCGATTGAATTCTGTATTAGAGACGAGAAAACGGTTTGCCTCCCCGGAGTTAACATGGAGCCAACATTCACTGTCAGTTTATTTAAGTCAGTGGTCAACAGGAAGAAAAGCGAGGAAAAACAGTGACAAAGCCCAGCGAATATGATTGCATGAGTGAGCGATGGTTATGTTAGTGAGTGTAATTGGATGCGGGTGTGTTTGTGTACTGTTCTGGCTGTACATACATTCCTGTGCCTCTGCATCTCTCCTTCAGACTATCAGGGTCTTCATTTTTCTTCCTTGTTTTCCAGTCAGAATTAGATAAGTGGCTAAAATATTTTTCAGCTCCCCCACTCCCCCTCTCTAAAAAAGGATATTTTTCTCAAGGCTAATCGTGTTTTTTTTCTAATTATGCAATAAAAAACTGATATAGCAAATCTAGGAGAAAGAAATATTTCATCTACCCCCTATGTTTTGGACATGTACAACCATTTTTCAGTCTCCAGCTAAATGCAGAATCCCTACAGCATGTGTTTGGTCATTCTGTTAAGACAGCATTTTAGAAAGCAATTTTTAACTTCTAAATGGCTTTTAACTGAGAGTTGCTTCGTTCTGTGTGATGATGTTGATGCCTGTGCAGTAGGGATCATTAAGAAAATGTGGGCTGATATAAGAGCCATATGTTGTTGTGTTTGTGTTCAAGCCTACTACATATTATCACTTGTTGTATAGCAAAGGTATAAAAATAAAAAATAAAGTACTTTTAACATCTGTGCTAATAGCATTTAGTTACATTTTTTTTTTTTTTGTTTTTTTTTTTTGTGAAATTGCTAATGATAGATGTACAAAGTACAATACTGTATAAGAACTCTTCTGCTGTTTTACTCCACTGAAATTGTAATTCAAGACCCCATATGCAAATATGATTGTCCCCTTGTTACCTATAATGAACCACCTATTTATGTTTGATTTGGCCAAGACCCACTGCATCTTGATTATTTAATGGTTGACTTGCCATAATTGATGGAAGTATAAATTCTGATTTATTCTAGAAAATACTCGTGAAGAATGTTTAGCTTCTGCTTGTGACCTTATCTCAAGGACACTTACTTTTACCGAAGAAAGATGATCCCACACCAGCACCTTAAGAGTACTTCTCAAGAGGAGTGGTTGCTTCAAAGTCAGTTATTCGTTGTAATCAGCTAGAATTTGAATTCATATCCTGTATGACAAAATAATTTAAATAAAATTTGACCAATTAATATTACCTAGAGGTAGTTTTGGATGTTTTTTGCGTATTGTTTTTTTTCAAAAAAGATAAATCTGGAAGATAGTCACAATATTATTAGTGGTTAAAAGATGGCTTAACTCCAGAAAGAAAAAAAGAAAAATTATAAGATGATAAGAAGGCGATCTGTCTTACAATTTAAATGAAGAAAATTCTGACTTTTTTCACCTAATCTGTAATCTAAATAAGATTGATTGTTTGAAAAATGTTGGTGATTTGACTAACATATTAAACTCAATATTAAACATTCATTCTTTCTGAATATTTCTAGATATATTGTATTGTTTAATTCAACCTGACTCCTACTATGGTCTTCGGTACAAAACAGAAAAAAACATATATAGGTATACATGGTATGTTATAGGGAGCTTTTTATTTACCATCAAGTGTATATTTGTGTATCAGATCCAGTGTGACACTTTTGTTGTGAGGTTTGTTGTGTTTTCCAAAATGTGCTAAATGGTTTTCTTGGATTTTGACTGCCCCAAGTTTATTTTCTATATTCTAATTGTGCTTGCTTTCTTTATCAGTGTTATTACATTTTGAATGTATTAAAGTAGACTTTGGAAAAACAAAATGTCCCCAATAACGTGCACAAACAACATTTGCAGTATTGTTTTAGAAGTTTACAAACAGGCCTTGTCTATTTGTCTCCTCTGTCTCTGTTAAATATTTTAACAAGTTGTTGTTTTGGCTTATATAAAGATGCTCTTGTCCCTGTTAAAAGGCAAGGCAGTTCTCCAGTCACATTAACTAAATTTAAAGTCCTTTATTTGTTTGATTGTCAGGAGGGCTGCTGCAACCAAAAAGGTCAGCAAATACAATTCATTGTAGTAACATATATAGGTTCCAGTTGAGTTTTCAGTCCCTTACTTTACACTTGTTTAGGGCACTATTGCTAATATATGACTAAAACTAATATTATCAACACTGTCTAAATCTAGGAGTGAAAAAAAGCATTATATCATGAATAACTGTTCACAATATTATTGCGCTCCAGAATATCTATACCCTCCTTCCATGCACAGGCTATTTACTATTGTGTAGCCATGGAAACCACACGGATTAAAGTAAGCTTAACAATCTAACTGGAGTACTTTTATCATTATACAACTTTGAAAATCCATTTGTATACCTAACCAGTTAAGAACTGAGACATCCATCAGAACAATTGTTCGGTGCAATTATCACTCTCATTTAAGTGAAGCCAGCGGATACATGCTAAGCCAACCTTTTTTCCTAACACGACGTTTGGTGTTCGACTCCTTGCTAAATTGGTTTGTATTACAGGGCGGAAGGTGCTTTGTACATGCATTCATTTGTAGCTAGAAGAAGCAATTGATGAGACTTAAATGAGGAGGTAGCTCCCTGACAATTTATTCATGCAGAAAAAAAAAGAAAAAAAGAAACTGACTTCTGTAAGAGTATTTGATCATATAGCTTTTTTCGCAGCTGAGCCCAAGCTCATGAAGAAGCAAGAAAATGGAATTGGAATTGAAGTTGTCTACAACTTTATAAAAGAACTAAGATAACTGATTTTCACAAAGCAATAGTGGTTCAGAGTGATTTACCTGTACTGAACTACCATGGCACAGACCATTTGATCACTTTGTTGTCAATTTTACTTTCTTACTTGGTTCCGTTATTAAATTTTGATCAATTACTTTTTTTAAAGCCTTCTGCATGTGTTGTGGACATATGAGTCGGCAAAGTCTCTCTGTATGTGTATGGATTAGTTGGCAATCTGGTTTTACGAATGATAGGTTGACAATTTTGCCTCTGAAACCCCCGAAAGCGGCTACACATTTAAATTACCCTGTTGACCGGTGGCCATAGTACAACATTGTTAACAAAGGCAAATAATTTGTATCAAGCAGGCTTATGTTTGACCCCTGTGTTAGTTTAACCAGTTCTGTCACTTGTTCCTTAAATCTACATTGAGGGACGTACAAATGAAATTCGGGATTTCCACATTTACAGCATCTTAAATTACTTTTAAACCATGTATTTCAAACTGTGGTGCAGTTCGTTTATATGTGCAAATCGGTGGTTTAAGGTAAATGACATACTTAAAAGAGATGAACATAAAGACAGTCAAACAAATTGCCTTGAGATATTTCAGAATTCATTATAGAAACTTCTTTCACACCAATGGATGGTACATTTAAGATTCCATCAGCCTGTGTGGTGAAGTACCAAAGTTAAATGATACCTGTCTGCAAATCTTAGACCTGATGATTTTTTTTATTTCAAAATCACATATTCTATTGCTCATGAAAGTAGGTTGGCATTTAATGTTTTCTTTACTTAGGTCTGCTTAAAAGTAATTGTTCACCTCTTCTATGAATCCAATCTGCCAGTTTTGTTTTTCGCACATTGGTATTATGGTATATTTAGATATGAAAAGAAATGTCTTTCAGTTAAAAAATGATATTGTTTCCTATTTCCACTTTTAAACCTGTATATCAGATTATATGGCTGTAAATTATATTAGGCCAAGCTTGAAACCTTTGTCAGATAAGTAAATGATACCAAGAAATTTCCCAATAAAGCTTACATGTGATGTTAAGAAAATCTGGCCATGTATCTGCCATACTGGTTTCTTCCATTGGAGATCCACAATCAGCCACCTAATTATGCTTCCAGAAACAAAAAGGTTCAGGTCTGGACATAGGAGTGGGGATCTGAATTACTGGATTTCATCTGCAAGGAGATGCCAAAGTGAAAACACGAAGTCAAATCCTCCTATATTCAAGAACTCAGTTTTGTTATATGCTAGATATTTGTGAATCTACCCCAAGCCCTGAAGTGGAGATCTTCTTTTTCAACCTTCTTCCAAATACACCCAACACTGGTCTCCATTTGTCCTATATTAGGTACAAATCAGATGATTTCATCTGACAGCTTAAGTTGGTGTTTAACTGTTTTTATGAGCAAATGTGGTGAGTAACTGATGAGATATCAGACAACATTCAGCATAAACATTGAGGAAGCCTTTGATATAGTTCGAATCACATGGTACAGTTAGCATATGCTTCTGTTTATCAGTAGTAATTTCTTAAACTTTAGCAGTCATTTTTGCAAATTAGGACCACTTGAAACAAATGAATCTCCTTCTCACGATCCCTTTATTGTGTCTTACCATGTCTGGTAAACTGAGTTTATCATCATACTCTATTACAAAGCCCAAAATAGAGAATGCTGGAACGTAACACCAAAATGTCAAGAATTGGCCTCCAAAACACCCTTTTTTGTCAGATAAAACTGTTACTTTGATTAGTTTCTCTAAATCTTTAACTTTTTCATTTTTCTTCCATGATGAACTAGGCTGCATTGTTGTTTCCAGTAAACAGCAGATGAAATCTAAGCAAATTCTTTTTCAGTGAGGTCTGTCCACTGCAGCAAGGTCTCTAAATGTCATGAGCACTCACTGTGAAATTGCAATTAAGAACGTAATAAATAAATGATCGTGAAACACTTTGTCTGCTAGGCCTGCATGGACTCAGAGACATCTAGCTAATTAAGATTTTATGATCAATTAGAAGCATTCATGGTGAGGCGGAGGAATCATTTGGCATAAAGTGACACTGGGAAGTAACAAAGCGGAGAAAAAAAGTCATCTTTTTGGTGGGGGCTGAAAGTATACAGCAAATCGTAAGTGTGCTGGAAAGAAGATACCCTCACATCCCCAGAAACCCTCACATAATGCTCACCTCGAGAGAGGTTGGCGTGGGAAAGGACTGTGAAGTTCATCTGGCAGATTTAAAGTGGCTAAAAAGTTCACTGCGGTGCCTTTTCCCTGGCTTTCACATGGAGCAAAGAAAGCGAAGCAGGAATTATTGTCTCTGTTCACACAGGGGCAAAGTGATAAAAAAAGATTGAGGAAGCAAAGAGAGTGGGTCCTCCGGGGCTGCAGTCTGTAATGCATTTCAGGGTGAAACTAGATCAGACAATTAAAGAAGAAACGGCTGACTTGGTAAACAGTGGTCCTCCATGGACTCATCTCAGATGGAAACTAATTCGCCTCAGTGTTTCAGAGAGGAAGGGCTTTCTGTTGCTGTCATTAGCAGCAGGAATTTTGATTGTTCCAAACTTTTGGTTGATTGTTTAAATCAAAAAAAAGAAGAGAAAAAAATGAGTCCCCATTGTTATTGACTTAGTCAGGCACCATCTGATTGTCTTTTCTTATTTTGGCAAGCTGTCATCTCTTCAACTATATAGTCCACAGATGAATGAGAAATCTCTATTTTCCTTTACTTTTAATATTATGAAGAGATGCATCAGACATAAAAACAGCAGATGTGGGAAATCCGTAATAAAATAAAATAAAAAAGGAGACAAGGGGAAATTAGCCAGGGAACGGGAGTTTACTGTAATGAGCGTGACAGATTGCCCCCGAAACACACTAATTGTAAAAAGGCATATTCCTTTTTAAAAAATAGATAAGGAGTAATGAGGCAGGGACAAGGAGGACAATGCACAAAGTAATGATGTGTATGATTCTATGATGATGATCTGTTAAAAGGCATTTAAAAAAAAAACTGGTATTCTGCTAGTAAAACAGAAATTAAAAGCAACATATATATAATTATTCATTTTTAACGAAGACTTATTGACAAAATGTATTCCTTTTCTGTAGCTAAACGAGTACAGTAATAATTGAACTGACAGGACTGAAATATAGACACATGTGCAGAGTAAAAGAACACAACAAAATATTTGTAAGTCATTCCTTCACTTATGGGAATGATTTACAAATAGCATATTTTTTCAAGTCTGAACACAAGTGCTGAGATGCCTGATGAATAAAAAAAACTAACTGAGCAGAACACAGTACGTTTTTCATTTCTAGTTACCCTGAAAGTTTAACAAGCTTATATTAGTTGTTGAATTTCCTGCACAGGAATTAAGCATTAACCTAAAACCACGAACTGGCTGGCTTCAGTTTCCACGTCATGGCTTTACAAATTGGGGACTTACTGTCTTGTGAGCAACAGTTGTGTGTAGGAGAGCCTGGTAGAGCGCCAAAACAGGTCAGGGAGGAGCACTTTGCTTACTCAGTTGGAAGAAACATGGTTCACTCAAAAATGATCCAGCATCTCATGAACGATGCAAGTAAAAAGTATCACATGAGGCCATTAAATCTGTTTAATCAAAAGAAAATGAAATGACGTATTCTACAAGAAGATATTGCCTTAGTTAATATAACGGGGAAACACTGAGAATATAACAAACAATGAGAAGGTATGGATGAGAAAAAAAGAGATTAAAGCCGTATTGCTTCTCCTAAACCTAGGATAAACACACTGGTGTTGATAAGTAAGAAAATCATTGGTGATTGTCTTAGAGGTGGTGACGGCTCAGTAGCAGGAAGAGTTATGTTACAACAGTAAAGATGTGAGATTGATTCCTGTTACCCCTTTGCCACAGATGGATGTGTCCCTGAGTAGGTCACTTAACCTCAATTTGCCTGCCAATCAGAATATCAGTAAAAGAATGTGGGCACTTTTGTGAGTGTGTTTTTTTAAATCTGCCCTTTAAGAGGTCTGTATGAGTAGAAAAGAGCTTTGCAAGTTCAGCCAATGATCAGGCCTTGTGGTGCATGGTTAGATTTATCATAGTCTATCAAATATATTAGTAACTTTTGCTAGTGGTAGTATTGTTTTAGCGTTAATGTATTTCAGAGGAAAGTGAGTTGTATAAATTTGTGTCCTGAATATGTCATTTCCTAAATCACATGTAGAGTGGAAGGGGTTAGGATATCAATCGGCTGTGAATGGAGGACATTTCTGAATGTTAAGACCCACTTTGAACCACTTACATGCAGTATAAACACCTATTTTATTCTTTTAAACATTAGCTATCCAATAATAGGCAAAGCGTAATCATATTCACATTTAAAACCATCTAGACAACATTCACAGTCCAGAGTTGACCAAACATCACCATGAAAAAATAATAGTACTCCTGGATTCTGCTTGGTTTGTTATTTGAGGTCCAAAGGCTGCTTTTTCATCCCACAATTTCAATAATGCTCTTTGAAAAAGCCTGAATTTCACTTAAAAGTAGGAAAGAGGTGAATTTGCTAACGCTGTAATAAAAGTAGGCAGGGTTCCACGGTACTAATGAAAGTAAGTGCACTGACAACGGGGTTTTATCCCATCAAGAGACAACCAGAGAAAGGTCAAAGGTAATTTAGAGGCAAATATAGCTGACATGAGTATTTTCAGAGTTTTAACAACATGGGTAGATTAGAGGTTTTAATTCACAGCCGTTCGGTTTTATGCCACTGCTGCCCCAATTACTTGTGGGATTTTGTAAGTGCCATTTTAAATGTTGCTGATTATGTTCACCAACATTTCCATTAATATACAGGAGTGATTGAAGCTGTTGTGTTTCCTAGAAAACATTAAAACATAATAGGTTTATGTTAAGGGACACAGAAAAACCTTCCCTTTGCCTCTTACTGTAAAATTGGACCTCATTCTGTGGACTATAACTCCAAAATTGTGTTCAACATTTTTCCTTTTTTTTTTTTTTTTTTTTA
>JAVLVB010000391.1:602067-621569 GCA_032876305.1 Orestias chungarensis
CTATCTATCTATCTATCTATCTATCTATCTATCTATCTATCTATCTATCTATCTATCTATCTATCTATCTATCTATCTATCTATCTATCTATCTATCTATCTATCTATCTATCTATCTATCTATCTATCTATCTATCTATCCATCTATCTATCTATCTATCTATCTATCTATCTATGTATCTATCTATCTATCAGGTAACTTGGCAATTGACAGACTTTACTCTGATCATTCTATGGTTCAAATTAATGAGTGAAAAGCTGAAAAAAAGGAAAGCAAAATATTTTTACAAATCTACAGATCATAATTTATGATGGCTAAATCAGAGTCATATGAGCTCCTTGATTGCAGTGGGTTTGGTAAATGTCCAATAGACAAAAAGGAGTCTAAGGAAAATAAAAAGATTAATCTGTCAAAGGGTCATGGATGGTTGGTGCAAGTCTATTCATTGCATGTGTAAAAAAGGTTGCTTTTTCCAGAGTGATGGATCTTGTGTAGCAAAGACATATTCAGCCATACAATAACTGTCTTATGGTTGTGTAAGAAGAGATCACTGCAGTAACAGTAGAGGTTGGGGTATACATACATGACCCTCCATCACCAACAGTCTCTAGATTATTGTATTGAGTCTCCTGGTTAGCCCCAGATATATTGTTACCTCTGCAGGTTCTAGGTCTGTCCAAATGCTCCATCCAAATAATGTAGTTCCTCATTTTATTAAAACGCCACAGTTTTTTTGGTTACAGTCACTGGTGGGGTAGGAGGCTAGGGGGGTCAGACAGTAGCAATATAAGTAAGTTGAGAGCTTTTCCTCACGGATCAGCTCACTTCACTTTTCTTTACCACAACAGACCAAAGCAACTCAAACATTTGGGAAAATATTTGGGATAAAACTTCAGGTACTGTGAAACTGCCAGCCAGTGGCAGGTTATCCAGGCAGGAATCGTGTGCCAGGAGCAATTAGCCGGCTCACTATTTTACCACCTATTTAACCCAAATTAGTTGACTTAGTGGAATATTCGATTTAGTTTTTCATTAAAAGTATGAAAGCCTCTGAAAAACACAGTTTTTTTTTAGTTTTTTTTTTTATATCAGACACACAATGACACTTGCGTTATAGGTTATGAAACTTCATTTAACTACCTTTGTTTTTCAGCTTTACCAAAAGTTGGTGAGCTCTTGCCTACATTTAAGATATTCATGAATCTCAAAAAACAGAAGAAATAGTCCATATTTTTACCCTATTGTCATTACAAAAGTAGATTTTTTTATTGAGTTTATCATAGAAGACAAGAATAAGGATGTAAGGATATGTGAAGCATTAAAAGAATGACAAAAGGAGTGCTTCTGTTGTCAACTTGTTTCGTGAGAGCTTTAACTCAAACATGGCTAGTATGAATATTTTAGGACTGTATGAGAAGGCTAAGTACTCAGAACATCCACAAGTACTCAGGAAGCACGCAAGCCCTAACTACACTGCCACAAAGACGTATTTGCATTCTTAACTATTTGATGTTTGTCCCTTATGTTGCACTTGAATCATTCAGATCATCAAACTTGTTTTACTATGAAGCGACATAGATTGAGAAAAAACAAAACAAATCTGTTAAAAGAGAAATGCTTTCCAAACCAACCTATTCTTGATTGGAACTAGATTTATGAAATAATTGGAATAGAAAAAAACATTTCGCTTTTGTGGTGATAAATGATGGCGGTGATAAAAAAAAACATTATTAGTGTTTAGACTTTTTTTCCAGGTTTATTTAAAGAACTTATTAAACAAACACATCGGTTAAAAACTTCATTGTCTTTTTAGCCATGCTATACGTCTATGAACATATGAGTTTGACAATAAAGTATAAAAGGAAGAACTACTTTTTCATAAGTATGCTGTAGAAATGTTAGCTGTGTGTAAATATAACTGTATTACAAATGTAGTTAATAAAAAAGCAAACTGTTTGTGCTTTGAACTCAATTCAGCACAGACCATACAGGGACAAACCTACTGTATACCATTAGGAGTGTCCTTGATGCAGCTCATTTGCTTGTCGATTGCTTGTTATGGTAAAAGAATGTTTTCCACAAATTCTTAGCAAGCTGTAGAGGAGCAAAGTTGAGAGATGAGAGAGTTTTGCTAAACAATCAGCGGTAAAACCAAAAACTAAATGAAAACCAACTAATTTGCTGTGACAACTAAACAAAGTATCAAAAACACCTAAAACATGCCATTGCTTTTTTTAAATTATTGTTTGCACACATTTTCAGTGTTTTTAGTAGAATTACAATGCAGAATTTTACACGCTTCATTGAAAATGGTTACAATTCAGATACTTTCAAATCTCAGAATTGCATAGAAAATGGTTTATTTTGTATTTTTGTCCTTCAGTAACACAAGAATCTACTTTCTAAAGTAAATCAAATCACATTTGGTGTTTGCTGAAGCACAACCAGCTAATTTTAGACTAGCACTTGGAACAGTTGGGTTATTTTGGCACAAGGTTTAATTATGAGAGAAACCTATACAGAGTCTCAGTCTGACCAGCAGTTTCACATCAGTCAAGGCAATGTGAAAGCTCCACTATTAGCCAGTGTTTTAATAGCCCATTCAGATTAAAGCCCAAGTTAACAAGGCAGTAGCCATTCCAGGGCTATTGATTAAAGGAGGCAATTAGCTTAACTGTTGGTAACTGTAATTGTTAATATTCATGTCAATTTTTTTTTGTAAGTGTGAGGTGAGGTGAGTGTCATCTGAGTGTCATGTGAGGAAGCTGGCATTTGAAGATACTCCTGCATAGCAATGTGGGTAAAATTGCTGATGAGTTTTCATTGACATGAATCTGTGCTTTTGTAGGCTATATTTAACTAATGTTAAAATTATGAAATGTTGGGATTTTAAATGAAATATTACATTTTCTATTTTAGTTATATCTTTCTATCTATCTACTTTACAAAGGTAGCACAATGCAAGTCAAGTTGATTTTAATGCTTATGTTACATTTTCTTGAAAGGTTTTTCCCAGTTGTCGCTGGATGCATTGATAGGCCAAGGTTTCAGGGTTTTCAATCAGCCTCCCAAGGCACACAAATTGCTGCTGGCACAAGCAGGTTGGGTTTATATTCATAAAAAAAAACAATATTCCATAATGGAAGAAGATTGGGAAGGGAAAATGGGACCTGATTGTGGTCACTAAATCATGTTTGCTAGTGTTTCCATCTGGTCACACCATCTCAGAGGGAGCTATTTTTACAACGTGTTGGCAAAGGTGTAAGCAGGACCTCCCACCGAGGGGCTGCTTACATACCAAAGTTATTTGCCTTATTTTATACAGTGCTGAGTTAAGTCCCATTCAGATGTGAATAACATTAACAGACAAGGTAGGGAATTAAATATGAACTTTAGTCTGCAGCATTTCAAGTAATAACTTTTAATGGCAAGAAATGTAGACTAAATTTGTTCAACTTGAGAGAGCCGATAAAAGAAAAAAAAACTCCCTCCAGAGGCACAAACGAAGAAGTTAATATGTTCAAGGAAGGATAGAAGAACAGAAATGGGACTGCCAATATTGAATCAAAACTCAAACATGGACAATATGACATGACTTACAGAGTCTTAGAAAAATTACTATCATGATTAAAAAAAGAGCATCATACATTACATAGATAGTTCTTTCTTTCATCTATCCATGCCATGTATGAAATATGCCAAAATGCAATATATTACATATAACACAATATGCATTCGCTAAAGCAGTAGATCTGCAATCATTTTTTTTTGATGAGGTAGCATAAGAAAATAAATAAATAAAAACACTGGGTAACAAAAACGTATAAATAGCATTCTAAAAGACAAAAGAAGTTTGGATTAAACCGATGGAATGGAAAAGATTCAGTCTCCACACAGTATTTTATGGGCAGGAGAAGTACAGGAAAACTGTGACCTTCCTTGACCATTTGCTTTATATAGACTATGCAGACAAAAATACCATTTGCCTAAAAATGACTAAAATATGAGTCATACGTATATACAGATTTTGAAACCATTTGTGTGGGTGGTATAAATTCATACTAACCACTTTAAAAGATCTACTTTTGATGTCCACTCTGGGTTAGCCAGGTAAAGAACATGAATTGATAAATAAAAAAACTCTGTTAGTTGTTGGATGGACTAGTGACCTTGGTGGCCCCTTGCCTTTTGCCTAAGAAGGTTTTCTTAAGCTAAATCTTTAAAGGCAATTGGGAAGTTTTATAATTCAAAAGTTTTGGCTAAACCAGGCAAATAAGGGAAAAATAAAAACCTCATAGCCTAAAACCACTATTTAATAGTTTTAATGTTTTCTGGTCCTCCATTTGGAATGAACTACCATTTAACAGCAAGATCTTGTGACTTCTAAGAACTACTGTGGGTGACTACATTTACAAACTGCAGGACATCTCTCACCTTCTTTTTACCCTGAACTACAGAAATTAGTTAGTTATGAAAAAAGATTCTAAAGTAAATTTTAGTCTAATAAAATATATGTTTTACTTATTTAAAAAAAGGCCACCATAAATGAAGCAACAATGTAACTAAACTTTTAATCTCTTACAGGCAAGGTTTATTATTTGAATGTATATTTTTCAGATACATATTTTTTTTCTAATATATGTATAAATCTTTTTCTAAGAATCACCACGTTTATTTTATCCAGGCGAAGTTAAAACACAGTGTGCAAAATGTCTGCCTATAAAGACGAGATTGTCCATATTTAAGAAGTTAACCTCCACCTCAATCAAAAACAAAAAAAAACTTTGTAAAGACTTTGTAAAATTGTTTTACATGATAAGATGCATTTATAAATTAACACACAATTGTACAGCACAGACTAAAGAAATTTGATGAAAAATCCATAGCATACATTAATAAATTAGGGTACTATCAACCTAGCTTAAGTCACTCAGTTGAAACTTTGAAACAACCAATTGCATATCCTGTTTATTATTATTATTAATTATTATTATTTATAATAATACTACTCACAAAAACTTTAATCGCATTAAGCTTTTAAAAAGTCAAACTGCTCTATATTATTGACAAGATGTAAGCAACTACAACAATATGATCATTTACAATGGAGTGTACAAATTAAGTAACCTACAATAGCAAAGGGCAGTTTAATAAATCCCTATTTTGTTGCAGTCTGTTCACATCATTCAATCTTTGAAAGGATTGAAAAGTACTTGTATACCACAAAATTTTTTTTTTTAAATCCAATCAAATTCAACACTGTAATGATTTGCTGCTATTCAAATATTTTATGTAATAAAACCATTTTATTATACTGAAGAAAGAACAGAACAGAGATAAAGAAAGTTGGAGAAAAACTTTCAGGTACATGTAATTTAAGAACACTACCTAAATCATTGTGATTAAAACATACATTTTCTCTGTTAACGTTGTTTAATATTCTTAATATGTGAATTTGAATGACATGTATGGGGTATTCGTTCTTGTTCACTCATATAGGTCCAGTGCAGCATTTGACAATGAAAACATGCTGAAAGTGGCACTGAAACATTTCTCTGTCTTTGTGTTCCATCTATCTTCCACGTTCTTACTAGCTTGCTTTCTCGCCATTTGTCGCCTGAAGGTAGAATATTGGAGGAGTCTTTAATCATCTTCAGAGCCCACTCTATAATCCCTGCTACGAGACTAATCTATACTGGGCTACTACGGAGACCAACCTCACCAAGAAAACGGGAAAAAGAACAGAGAAGCTAAGCTTAAGTACAAAGAAACACTGTGGCAAACAGACACATTTTGATTACAAGAACATGAAAAGTAGTACAATTTTCAACTCATTCAGAATTTCTACATTTAAAGTTTCTTAGATTGCCAAAATAAAAACAAATTCTACAGATTATTAAACACACAGACTGATGATTTTGAGTCTTTATTTCGGTTGTGAAAATGAAAGCATACCTTAAACCATTTGGGGTATCTAATCTTTAAACAAGCTTAGGGTAAACCTTCGGCTACACTCTCAACTATGATAGTTTTGTTATTATAACACAGTGGAATGTCAAAGCTTTTATTTTAAAGGTCTAATCTTCTAAAACAGAACGTGTTTGGTGTTTCGGGTTGTTTTGGGCCTGTGATGTTTTGAGTAAATTGATTAAATTAAAGGTTGAATTTTGTTGCAGGATTATCTTATATATGGTCCAAAAAAGTTCACCTTCTCCCTTTTGCTGAGATAGAAGATAGATTCATACCTAGACACTGCCATTCTTTTCAAAAGGCAAAATCTAATTTATTGTTATTCTTCAAAAACAAAAGTCATATCACAAATTGGTATGTTCACTCTTAACAGTTAGGTCCTTTTTTAACTCCTTGTCTAGCTCCACATCCTCCATCCTCCTTAACTAACAAGCACTGAAGGCACCGATTGGTCCAGTCTGTGGAATGTATGTTTTTGACATAGGTAATGCCCACTGTCATTGAAGTTTCAGCTATTCTGAAGGGTTAATATTTTGTAATTCTATCAGTCCAAGGATATAGACTATTCCTATTGCCATCAAAAAGTCACTGAAAACAAAGCTGTTTGGATTTCAAAGCTTCCAAAACCATTTTCAAATTAATTTTGTTTGCTATCATGCTGTTATACTTGAACAAAATCTAATATTTCTAAAACACAAAATGACAAGTTCAATCACAGGATTGAAGTAATATAATTTTTACCATGCTTCAGTTGAGTGCAGGAAATAAGATTTTCTATCAGTGTGGTCTGTCAGACAATACTGAGTACGGCTCTACACACGAGACTCATTATCAGCTAAAACGGAATAAAAACCTGCTTACAGAGCTATTTATTATTTCCAGCAGTACCAAACCTTTGTACATTCATCAGGGAATCCATTCAGAATTGAACCAAAACATCAAATGCGGACGTCCTCCTCAGCGCACTTCCTTCCTTTTGTAAAATCATTTCTTCAGATCAATGAGGAACAAATTGTTCTGGCAGTCCATCTTATTTAGTGGGGTGCAAAGAATAAGGCTTAGACATTAAAGAAAATATCTTATCAAACAGCTTGAAATCCACGCTGAGGGGAATGCTAAGTGTGAGTGTTGTTCCTGCTGATTGTCACTACTAGTTTTTTAGGAATCTCCAACTCTGGAAGGACTTCACTATTCCTCCATCTCCATACTAATGTGTCCAACTTGTTGGAGTTGATTGAATGAGTGAAGACGTTGTCCTAGATCCCACTTTTCAGCATAATAATATAATTTAAGGCAAACTACAATGCATCACTTTACATTATGGAGTGTTTCATAACCCTAAAGCCCTTTTAAAATGAATATGTATATACAGTTCTAGGATTTCCTGTATATCTTTTTTTATATTCATTATCAAAGTAAAGTCTGTTGAAGTTCTATCTATCTACCCCTGATGTGCACATGATTTCCTGTGGTCAAATTGCTGTTGAAGAAAGCCATTTGGTGCTAATGTCCTTGGTATCAAGTCGTTTACTCTAAGCTTTTCAGTGCAGTAAAGACAAAAAAAAACATTTGATGATAGTGTATCAGGTAAAATACAAAGAGTTTGGCTGTTACTTTTAACTGCCATATTGTTATTGATCGTTCCACTGGTTCTTTTTGGGGCTTCCTTAAAGTGCTATTGTGTAGTTTTTTGCGTATCGCATTTGATGTTCCGTCTTTTTTTTATTTTTTATAGAAGACAGTGAACCAATCATAGCTACACTGGATAAGTATCTACTAAACAGGGATATTGAAAAAAATCTATGGAAACATTATTTGAATTGTGAATACAAAACTACTGTAGGAATTTATCTTTTTGGTATTTAGCACATCTTGGGATCAGACATCTTTTTAAAAGAAACAATAAATCGAGTCTGACTAGAGGTTTTTACGATGAGTTTTCAAAACGTAATATTTGAGTTGAGCAATTGTTATTCCTTTTGCCAGGAAGTTACTTTTTATTTTTTTTTATTTTTTAGGGAAACATTCTGATAACCACATCTACAGTCTAGACTCCTGTGAACAGCATCTTGTGTCATCTCACTTTTTAAACTGGATTGATGGTTGGAGAACTATTAAATATTAGAAATATCTATCCATTTTTTCTACGTTTCACCCATGGTTTATGTCTGGTTTGTGTTGCCATATGGGTGATTTAACTTCACTGTGGAAATCATTAAAAATGTTAAACTTTTAATTTAATCAGAATGACATATGTACCTCTACAAGTTTGATTATGTGCAAGGAGTCCAAAGCTATTGGTTTTTACTTTGTGCAAACTAAATGCTAAACAGACTCACATCTTCCAATGTAAGAATACAGTATAAATAATAAATAAACAGTCATGAAGTAAGACGTTACTTGAAATTTATGTGTTGATTGTCAAGTACCAGGTGGCACCTATGCAGTAACTGGTGGTGAAAAGTAATGCAAGAAAGTACTGTAATGCAAAGCAAAAGCCACATATCGGGCTTTCTACTTGACTTCCACATGTCCTACTGGAATAAACACTGGTTAATTATTAATCACAAACAACAGAGGTGTTAATTGATCATTTCCATACTTGCATAGCTTTGGCAGGAAGTGTATTAGATACTTTTTTCATTCACTTATTTCCACTGGTGGCATTTAACACTGGGGTATCCAATCCAATCCACTTTATTTGTAGAGCACATTTTATGTAGAAACATGTCTCCAAAGTGCTGCACATACACAATACATATTGAGACAAAACAGACTAAAACAACACTGAAATAAAAATGTAAATAAATTGAGACCATTAGCTAAACCAGTAAGAATACATATAGGACCACATAACTCACACGGTGTTAAAAGCCAGAGAATAAAAGGGGCCTTTAGAAGAGACTTAAAAATCTCCGCAGTGGGGGCAGTTTGAACATGGAGGGGCAGAGCGTTCCAGTTGGGACTGGCTCCCATATCTCAGTATCTCATATATCATAAAGTTGAAGGCAATCAGAAATGTAAACCAGTCAGTTAATTTAAAGCTTTAAAAACAAACATTAAGATTTTAAAAGTTATTCTAAACATACGGCAGCCAGTGCAGTGAGGCTAAAATAGTGATGATATGTTCACATTTCTTGGGCCCAATAAGCCTTTCCCGCTATACCAGACCTTGACGTCATTGAGACAGTTAAGTAGTGGTGTCAGGGGGCAATGGCTGTTCTTTGTGATTGGCATGTAGATTTGGCAGTCATCTGCACAAAAATAAAAAGACATGTAGTGTTTCCTATAGGGCATAGGGCAAAAATAATTGGCCCTAGGATTGAGCCCTGGGGACACCACAATGGAGAGGAGCAAAAGATGAGGCGGAGTTCTCGAATCCTGACAGAAAAGGACCTCCCAATCAGGTAAGCCTGGAATCATTTAAAGACTGTTCCCAGACACCCACACAGTTATAAAAATACATATTTAGGAAATAAGTAGTAACTGTTGCATCCATATTATGAGTATCCATGAAAAAAATCTAATATCTTCCGATACTTTTTTTCACTACGATAAAAATACAATTCAATAATTATCAGTCATTGAAACATTTGTACATTTGAAAAATAGTTACAACAAATCTTAGACCCTTATGTTAGTTTTCAACTTTCTCTCAGGGGATTTTTAATGTTGATGTTTTATTTGCTAATGATGACTATTTGGAAGGGATTTGGCTAGTTTGGATTCTGATTCTATTAAAGCCTTCTTTCTAACTGAATAAAAAGGTCTGTGTGCATTTATCTGATCCTTATTTGGCTTGCAACACAAGCATTTACCTTCTCATCTCAAGCATATTACGTGCAATGCCCTAATAGCACATCTGCTGTGTGAGAGGCCCGGCGTATATTTGTGAACATGTTTGTGAGGAGGGGAAAGCACATAAACCTCTGCACAGAAACAAGATCATTACTGGGAAAAAGTATTTGTTAATATACAGATTTCTTCCTTTATTTCTATTTTTGTCACACTTAAGTGTTTTAGATCAGGGGTGTCCAAATGTTTTGCCATGCTGGCCTTAACCATTAAGTTTGAAAACAATGAAATTAATACACAGTTTTGTAACTTCTGTTGATGCTTTCATTTGCTAAAGCCTTTGCAGGTTGTTTCATTAAATTAAAGCCTGCATTTTAAAAATGTATTATTTTTTTGATTTGTCTGTCTATTCCGAGCGACAACGAAAGGAATGTCATCAATTTTCATTGAGACACATTTGCTGTATAATGCCAAGTTGGGTCTCCCTACAAAAAGCTGTTCTGTATGTTTTTGAACAATTATTTTTATTTCTTAAAACCTATCCCTACCTAGCCCTATGTAATATAAATAAATCCCTCCTATAACTGGTTGCCACCCTAGCATTAGTTATGAATATAAATTTGTGTTTTACTTTCTAAACAGAGTTGTTTAAATGTATACTGTTTTTCAGTTGTTGTTTTTTTTTTGTTGCATGAAAAGCATCGTTGTACATAGGATCACTGCTGATTATCATAAATAAACCTTAAGGATTTTCTTATAAGAAACAAATAATAATTATCTTGTATTGGTTCTGAAGCACAAATAGCTTCAGGTCTATCACACAATCCACACATTTGACTTTTGTTACAGTCGTCTTTCCTGAAATTTTATAATATACTGCTACCACACTCTTCAAGAATACACAATTTAGTCTCGTCAGTCTGTAGAATATTTAGGGACCTTTGTTCCTGTCTATTCCTTTGTGGCAAAGTTCTTTGACACTCTCCCAAGGATGCATATTATGCCCTTGCTCTGGACTCTTATGTTGTCAGCCAGGTCCCTGTTAAAAATAATGTTCTGTGTTCGCTCCGTCTGGGGGTGTGTGCTACACTGTGTGACTTGTGAACCTGTGAAATACGTAACATCTATATAAATGAGAGAAGAGAAGCACACACTGAAGAATTCTGCGGATAAGGAATGGTTTTTCACAACACTGTATAAGTGTGTCAAAATATGAATACAAGTCTTCAGATGAGACCAAGGTGGGAAGACAAGTCTGGGAAGGAAGTAAAAGTATACTACCTAGAATCGCTGTGTTTTAGAATCAGAAGCACGCAGAGACGTAGGTGTGCATCAGCTCTCTTTCTGTAAGACCTCGCCCCAGACAAATGCAGACATATTTGAAGATTTTATGTCTTGGGGTAACATTTGGTCTGGTGCATGTGTTGGGAATGCGTTTGTGTGTGCCCCACATCTTTGCTTGTTTGATTAGAAAGGCAGAATACAGTCAGCTTAAGACTTGTTCGTCTGTGTTTGCATATAGGAATGAAAGTAATGTTTAGAAATAGCAGGGGGAAGAATTCAATGTACCAATGGCAGCAGAGCTCCCATAGTCCCTTCACCTGCATCATTCTACCTTCTCTTTTTTGCTATTCCTGTTCATTTATTAGTTTCTAACAAAGAAAAGAAAAATTCACTGATCAGCACCTTTCTCTGCTGACTGTCTGCACATCTGTTTTCCCTCCTGGACACATGGACAAAGATGAATATTTTTCCACCTTCCGCGGCCACATCGTCACATCTGTCTCCGTAGCTTTGTATTGACGCACGTCAGCAAGAGTCAGAGCGAAGATTTGAGCGTGTGTGTGTGTGTGTGTGTGTGTGTGTGTTTGAGTGCTTATTGGAAAAGTATTCATTCGTTCACCTGCCGGCAGTCACTGTCAGACATTCTGACCCATAAACACTGAGATGTAGTAGCAGCAGAACAGATGTGTTGCCTTGCTGCTCTCCAGGGCAGCAGGGGTGGGAATACGGTATACTGGAGATGCAGAAGCGCTTTCAATTCACGCACATATAACTATTTGTACACAAATGGTGAGGTAGTGATGAAAAGGTTCTAAAAGGACCTGATCCGACAGCGTGCATACTCTGGGAAATGTTGTGGAAATGTGTAATGTCTTTTATTTTTATATTATTTTATTTTTTGTTTGTTTCATCTATTTCCTTTGAACTGCTTTATCTGTTTGCTGAAGGACGGATGAAATGTAAAATTATTTGCAATCAAGGTGCCTTCAGCCAACATATTGGGTACAGTCTTGAATAAGAACATTTTTCTCATTGTGCCTTTGATACTTTGGAACTATCTTCACCTTTATCTTTGTCTTTATCTGTAATGTTGAAAGGATATCATTATTTTTGGTTTATTTCTATGTAACCCGAGTTCTTCTAATTTCTTTCTACTTTTTCTCCGTAATGTTTACTATTGATATTTTTGAATAAAAAAATGGGTTTCTGATTTTAATTTTGTATCACTTCTGTATTGTTAAAGTCCATTATGTATTTATTTTGCATGTTGCAATTATACATGAGTAAAGTTATAGCACTGGAGGTAATAAATTAATAATTAAAAAACTTAAAAGAAATCTGAAAAAAAAAAATAACCTGTTGATACCTAATTTTTAGTGGTGGTAGTTATTAAAATAGCTTTTCTGTATCTAACACAATTGGAGCATGAAAAAAAGAACTCTAGGCCCTTACTTGATGAAATATTCCGTCCTTTTCGCAGTATATGGGCGCGACCTTCCGTCAAGGTTTAGGACAGACTTTATGCACTTTCTGTTCCATTTGATAACAAAAACCGGATGTCCAGACACGTCAAACTGCGGACTTCCTTTCTAAACCCGTTTGTGCTGTGAGCCACATGTCCATGTCTAGCGTTCATTAGGTTTCTTGTTTTCTAAAGAACATCCACTGACATTTATAGCCAACTATGAGCTACTTTATGCGAGGGGTGGATGTGGCTGTTTGATTGTTGTGCTACACAGCTATGGCAATTTTTTATGCAAATAAATTGCCCTCACAGAATATTATTGTCTCAAAAGGAGACATTAACAAAAAGCTTATAAGTTGCACTTTTCAGACAGCAGAGAAACAAAGTGGCTTCATATGCTCTTTATTTTTAGGACACTTTAGCCCCTTTACAGAAAGCAGAAGTTTGAAATTCCCATTTGCAATCGTTGTTCTTTTAAAAGACAAATTCTAAATATTTACAAAGACATGCCTTTGTTTTAACTCACTATGCATAGCCAGGACTTTCCTTTAGCAGTACAGCAGTGCTAAAAATTGCACCACCACACAGTCCCTGTTAGTACCCGTATTTTTAAAGTTCTTTTTAAGATGAGTTATGCTGATGGGAATCAATGTACATACTTTGCAGTCAAAGGTTGACTTTGTACTTTAATATACAGCTAAACAATAACTCAGACCACAGTTGCAAAGGATTTCTGGTCATAGAATTTCTGTCCCCAGGGGTGGGGACATTATGATAAGAGCATTGGCAGAAGAGAGTCCTGAAAATGTGGATATAATCATGATTGAAATTCACCAATACCAATTTTCCTTAAAATTATTTTTTTGATTACTTTGGAAAGGTAACTAGTTCTTACTTTCAATGAAAGATTCAAGATTAATCAATTGACAAAGGTATTCCCTATGAATTTTGAATTAGGAATAAATTCAAGTTTGTACTTTGTCCTAATACTTTTCAAGCTGATTTCCTTACATAATTGATTTTCTCTTTCTCCTTCACCTGATTTTATTCTTTCATTTTTGTGCATATTTAAAGTGGTTTGAAATAAAAATAAACATTTTTGAGAGAATAATGGATAAACAAATTATGTGTTTATGGCCAGCAATGCTTTTTAGTCTGCCAGTCCAAAGAAGGAGAGAGTTCTGTCTAATTGGAGTTGAGTTTATAGACAGAGATATAGTTAAGGCCTTCTAAAGTTTATTTTCTGTTCACTTTGGTCACATATTAAAATGTGATATTTTATTATCTTTTATAGCCATGGTGAGAGTGTCCTTCCTTCATAACCTATGCTGTTCAGTAAATGCATTATGAAAAGGTTCCCCTACATCTTGTGATTGTAATTAGACTGTGGCAACATAATCTGGTCGTTGGCCATGACACTTTAGACATCAGACATGTCTACATTAAAGATATCCCAATACTGCTGCCACCCAACTATTTCTTTCTGCTTTGCAGTCGGCTTGGCTGATTTGCTATGATCGATTAGTCCTGGCTTTCCTGCAGGCTCTGGATGCCACTCGGCATTGATCCAGCATTAGCATGGCTGTTAAGAGTTATTGACCCTGATCATCAGGGTGTAAAACATGGATTTGTGGCAAAAGGCCCATAGGCACTGAAGATGCCTACGTTACGAGGAGGCTGCTAATGTTTCAGTCCACTTGTAATCATTTCAGTGTAATTTGATGCATCTGAGGAAATGCACATGGGTAATAAAGCTTGTTTGTAGCTTGCAAAAAACACCTACAGTAGAAGTTCTATGTTTTAAGAGACAGAGAGAGAGAGAGAGATTGCATAAAATCTTCTGTTTAATAACAAGCAACTTTTGGTGAATGGTGAATGTCCAGAGATCATACTGTTAATGCAAAACGTTCTGAATGTCACCCTTAAACAGGTCCTTGACTTGCATGGGCCTAAGGCAACTCAGAGAAGCTATAATTTCTTAAGTAAGAGAAAAAGACAGATAACGGTTTGCAGATGTACTCAGGGGCAAAGACCTTAATCACTGCTGTTACATATAGAAGAAAACAGGAAACTTGCAAACCGGAAAACGTCATAACAACTGTAAAGTACAGGGATGTCAGTATCATGCTGTGGTATGTGTTTCTGAAAAAGAGACAGAGGCCCTTAAAAATAAGTAAAACATATTTACAACTGTAATCGTAACTGATCTGAGGCCTGAAATCTTTTGTCTGATTTAATGTCTTTATAGAATCAAGAATCAAGAATCAGTTTATTTATATAGCGCCAATTTACAACAGGTGTTGTCTCAAGGCACTTCACAAAAAATCAATTAAAATCAAAGATACATTCTAACAAATCAATTTGAAAAAGTTTCCAATCTAATGAACCCCAGCAGATTGCATCGAGTCATTGACTTGCAGCATTCACCCCTCTGGAATCAGCAGGCAGAAACAAGGGCTTGTGTTGTTGTTGACTTTACAGCAATCCCTCATACTGAGCATGCATGTAGCGACAGTGGAGAGGAAAAACTCCCCTTTAACAGGAAGAAACCTCCAGCAGAACCAGGCTCAGTACAAGCAGCCTTCTGCCACGACCGACTGGGGGTTTGAAAAGACAGAAAGTTAAATTAGAATCACAGGATACTGAAATAAAAGAGTTTATAGCAGCAGTTGTAGAGTGTCACTGGAAGCATCTCAGCCCATGTTCTCATCCAAGAAGCTGTCTCAGCTAACAGAACGCCAGCCCAGGTGTGGTTACTATGGAGAGAATAACACTAAGAGAAAACAAAAGGTTAACAAGGTTGAAATAACGGTAACTATGTAGATTGGACAAAGGAAGAAAGTAGGAGAGAGAGAAGTGGTCAGATTGTCCTCCAGCAGTCTAAGCCTATAGCAGCATAACTATAGAAAAACTTAAATAACTTAACCCTATAGATTGAGACATGAAGAAGGTAGAGCAAAGGAGAACCGTCTGTCAAGACTGAGTTCCTCCCCCAACCGGATTAGGCTGTCTTCTCTACCTCTTCCTACCTATAAACTTTATCAAACAGGAAGGTTTTATGCCTAGACTTGAAACTAGACAGGGTGTCTGCCTCACGGACTAAAGCTGTAAGCTGGTTCAACAGGAGAGGAGCCTGATAACTGAAAGATCTGCCTCCCATTGTTATTTTAGAGATTCTAGGAACCACCAGTAAACCTGCAGTCTGAGAGCGAAGTGCTCTGTTTGGGACATAAGGAGTAATCAGATCTCTGATATACGATGGAGCTTTATTACTGAGGGCTTTATATGTCAAAAGAAGAATCTTAAAATCTATTCTAAGTTTGACAGGGAGCCAATGAAGGGAAGCTAAAATTGGGGAGATATGATCTCTCTTTTTAAGCTTCATCAGAACTCTTGCTGCAGCATTTTGGACCAACTGTAGACTTTTAATTGCATTTTGTGAACTTCCTCCTAATAAAGACTCACAATATAGTTAGGGGGTCTTTTTACACATGGTGGGCATCCATCTTGTTTCCACTCTGTATGAGTATCAGATTATTCTCCCCGTGTGTGACAGCCCGATATCTCATCTGTTAATGTGTTAACGTAATGCATGTTCCACAATTGGATAGGAAGGCCGAGCTTGAGCTGTACTTATGGTACACCAAACAGACTGCTGTGCCTACCTCAGCAGCCTATTTGATCTTTAACTTTCTTTAATAAAAGTCTGCCCAGCTTTATTTTTTATAAAGCTTTTGTGCTCAGTTCAGAGTGTTGAGTGTATTAGTGCAGCAAATACATGTCTCAAACCCACTTCAACTGGGGTTGTGCCATATTTCTGCTTAGTTAGTCTGTGCAGTTATTTAAGGTACACCTACACATCTCTGTAAATCCAGGTCCTTATTATATTTCAGTGTGACTGGGGAGATTGTTATGTAATAAGTAGAAATAAAAGCCTGCACTGCAGAAATCCAGGAACATGTGATTATGTGATATACAAGTATAATTCTATGTATTCATGGTTTTTCCTTTAGCTTTTTCTTAGGTGTATTAGCATATCTAGATTGCATGCTAAAAAAAGCCAGTGATTCATGTGGATTAAGCAGGAAGTAAAAGTAATATAGTCATTACAATAGAATGGCATATTTTTCCACAGTCTGGTAATTTAGGTCTATCAGCAGGAAGTGTGAGGTAGATAGAAGCATACATTTCCAAACCAGGGGAAAGAATATAAACATATAAATAGGAATAAAATACTTTATATTAAGGTAATAATTAAGTCACAAAATCAACTATACAGTTATTGATAACAGTAAACTGCAGTTATTTGTAGCAGTTGTACATTTTCTGAATGGTTAAACTGATTTACATTTTAATTACATGCTAACTTGGTTAATAATAATGGTTAATATGGCCATTTTTGAAATGTTAGGATTTTGGTGATATATACAGCGTCATCTTCACATGTCACTTCACTAGATGCAGCTTATGTACAGAAGAAGAAAATAAATCACTTCCACCCTGTTAGATATCATTAGGGTATCTAAAGGTTTAGAAGTTTTGTTTATCCTGAACCGCCACTTTTAAGATTCAAGATGTTTTATTAAAGCAAATATCTGCTTTGGTCTTGCCCCCTCTTGGGGCAACGACCGAATAATCTTAATTTATACAAACTGAGATGCCAAGATGGCTTTACACTCCAGGAAAGATATCAGTAACACAGCACATTTCTTCAAAGCCGCTTTTCACAGATGGACTTCGTTTACTGAATAGGGTTGAAACCGACATCAGATATAATAAATCAGAAGGTTTCCTTGTGCTTATTTCAGAAAAACCAATTAGTATTTCAATGTGTTTACTACAGTTCTACTTTTACACTTTTCCGAATCTTATCTTATCTACTCTAGTTTGTTGCTTTAATTAGTTTGGGACAATAAGACCTTTTAACTTCCTTCTCAAAACTTCAAAACCATACAGGGCCTTTGTTGGTTTTCTCTCATGGTGCATTCCTTACTTTGTTCAATCCTTTGTTTCGATGGTTGAATTCGAACTCTTTGATTTCTCTCTGTTCTTGGCTGCACATCCAGTCGATGAGCAGCATCCCCAAACCTCATCTTTCATCTCTCCCCCACACAGTACACAGTCATCTCTGAGACCGTATGTCTTCTCTCTCCCTGTTACTTTTTGTTGACAGTCTTAACCTTGCCAACCAGCTTGTCTCTTCTGTTTGCAGCCCTGAGATGTGAGCACTAACCGTAAATAAGTAACAAATCACTCTGACATGTACAATTTCACAGACTGTACAGTAGAATGGGACCACAAAGCTTTGCACACCTCAGATCACAACTTTTCCAGGCTTTCAAATAAAGTCCGGCCACCAGCGAAGCAAATTTCCAAGTAGTACATCCAGCCAAGTAGCAGAGTGACAATGATGTGTAAAATTATAGGTTTAAATTCAGAGATACTGCTTTAGAGCATAAATAAAGCCTAAGGGCCAACCACAGGGTTTTCTCCTTATAAATCCCAGCTGGATTGTTCCTTACTACAAACAAAATAAATAAATCAGATCTAAGTACCCAGGACCAAACTGTCTAAGTGGGTGCCCTGCTCTTTTTAAGAAACATTATCTGGATGAAGTTCTTATTTTTGCTCTTCTTTAGATAAAGTTACCATCTCGCATTTTCTATTTCATCAGCCTTTCTCTCGACAAAATGCAGCAACAAAACCTGGTGATGATTTTTCTACTGAATCTCTTCTATATGTGTCAAGTGAAGTCGTGAGGAAGGAGAACGGTGTGGCTCATCTGCATCTTTATCTGCTCAGTTTTATCCTTCCTGGTCGTTAAGTGCATTTGTCGAGTTGATGAAAGATTTTAAATTAAAAGTCTCCCAAGTTGAATCGTGACAAAAGTTGTTCATGGGTTTTGATCTGCTTGAGTGCCTTCTAACACACAAGATGCCCAGCACACTGAGCAGAGGCAGGCGTCAATACGGAGCATTCCACTTGAAAAATTGCCCTGGCAGTTTACTGCAGTTGTCTGCTATTGGAACAGCTGGAACTGTGGTAAGAATCGAGATCTTTGCACAGAGATATGATACAGTATTTCATGCAGGCTGACGCATACATATGGTTCTGCGTTTTAACCACCTCGCTGTGATAAGTAGGCCGACAGCAGCTTTGCAAACCTGCACTCTGTCTGAATTCTAATGAGCACACTGCTATGCAATCAGAGCAGCTTCGAGTGCTCCAGCAGAGAACTGAAACTGGACCAGTTAACTGAATCTTGACCTTCTCTCCTTCAGTCTGTGGTGTTGCATAAATAAGATTCCAGAACTGTTTCATAACACGAACATCTCCATGTGTCAAAACAGGACATTGGTACGCATAAATCATATTTAATGGGATACATAAAAGTATCAATCTTTTCTTTGTTCTTAGCACCCAAGCAAGCATAGCATCATAATTCCTGACAGTTGAGGGGATTACTGCTGATTTTCATGTGATTATAGACTGTGTAAGATATAAAATGGGCCAATTGGGCAGTTGCCCAGGGTGATACCAGAAAGGAGTAGCATCATTTTTAATAAAGAAAAAAGGTTTAGAAAAAAAAAAAAGGTTTTCAATTGCTTTTAATCTTAGCACACACTTAAAAAAGGGAACCCGTCTAAGAAACAGCTTCATTCCTGAAGCTGTGAGACTCTTGAACTCCACCTAAACAACCAATGCACTGACACTTTATATGGACAATACACACTGAACATCTTCACCTACCCACACTGAGACACTTTACTCCCTTATATTATGTATATTTTATTTATATTTTGTGTATTACATTTTATTTTATTCATAATTACTTCTTTTAACTTTATTTTATCTATTTTAATATTAGCTCTTGGGTGGAACTGGACCGTGAAAAATACAATTTAGTTCCACCTCATGTTCCACATATGTGAAATGACAATAAAGTCTCCTTGTATCCTTGAATCCTTGAAAGCTTGTCAGTCATTT
>JAVLVB010000391.1:631330-647440 GCA_032876305.1 Orestias chungarensis
AGTGCATACAATTGAAAGTAGTTCAGTAAAATCATCAATAAAACAGTTCTTTGGAGGTTTGTAGATGGTAATACAAAGAATGGAAGATTGTTTTGTATCCATTTTGAATGATACATACTCAAATGATGAAAAAACCCCAAATACTAATTTATGAATGGGTATATTGTCCCTAAATATGGCACAAACCCCCCCACCCCTCTGGTTTTGACGTGTTTCAGATAAAAAATTGAAGTGAGGTGGACCAGCTTCAATCAGGACTGTATCAGCTGTGTTTTTATCAAGCCATGTCTCGGATAAAAACATAAAATCAAGGTATGAGATGAAATCAAATCATTAATCAGAAAGGTTTTCCCTGCCAAAGATCTGACATTTAGTACAGCGAGTTTCAGCGTGTTACTGTTATTTGCTGACTGTGGCTGACGAGTAGTGAACACAAGATTTGAGATGCGTACAGACTGTTTTGATGGCTCATTAATCGTTTTCTGTTACGTTTTACTACAGGGATGAAGGAAGGTACTTCCACATCGGGCCCCGGCTTAACCTGGAATGAGCCATGGGTACATGCAGTACTGCTGCCTGGACCCGATGCATATCATATCAATCTCTCTGGGCTGCGTCTTTGTACACTGGAGATGGAGTTGACATAAGGAGTTTGTGTTGGGGGAGGAGGAGGGGCAGGACGATGGGATGGGAGAGGACTGGGGCATGGGGTCATCCTGATTGCAACACTAACCAGCTCCTTCATGTGTTCTGTAAAATCCAGAAGATGAAGAGATGGTGACGATGATGTTGATGAGGGCGGGTCTTCATTTCTGCCTTTTAGTGCAGGCGGTATCTCAGAGAGCCCCAGGAGGACGTCATCTGGAGGCGCAGGTGGGGGCTGGGGTGCCGCCGTCTCCGGGTAATCTCTGGGCTGGGTCGCATTCTTATCCTTATCTTCATGTTATCGCTTCATTTTGTCCTTGGCCGCTGGAGCAGAATGGGAACTCAACACATAGAATATATTAGCTGCAAACAGCCTAACTCCAGATCTATTTAGGCAGAGACCATCTGCCTTAAAATAATGTCTGCGGTTCCAGAAAAAACTGAAATTGTCAATATAACTAAAGGTGTAAGTGGCGCACACACCTGACAGCCATTTGTTCAGGCTGAACAGCCTGCTGAACCTCTCATCTCCTCTCATTGGTGGTAGAGGGACACCGATGAACACGTCAGCAACCATATTAGCTTCGTCATGTTCTGTTTCAGCACCTCAGACTGCCGTTTCACAGTGTTGTTAGATCCCAGGTGTAGAACAAGGTTCTTAACAGTTGGATGTTCAGCCAGAATTTCCACAATATTGTCTCTCACATCTGATACCACGTCCTTTGGAAAGTACAGTATTTTTGTACGTTTCCCACACACGTATCTTAAATCCTTCACCGCAGCATCACCAACAATCAGTCTTGTTAAAGCACCCATCTTCCAGAAAAAGGACCCAACTACATTCCTTGCACACCCCAAACCAAACTAAATAAATGCAGATAATTAAAACAATTAGATCAAATAATAATAAGATCAAATTAGTATTATACCCTTTAACACATGCAGTTTTCCTCAACATTGCCAATAGGCCTGTGAGTGAGATGAGAGACAGTGTGAAATTCTAAAGAAAGTAAAAATATAAAAAAGGACAGGAAAGTGTAAATCTATTTTAAATGTTCACTTTTGTTTCTCTAGATTATAAGACAATTTTTGGGTACGTTTTGTTTTGTACTGTAAAGCTAATTACTTATACATTTATCCACAATTTTAACCCAGAATTGTTTATATTTATATGCCTTTGTATTTTACATCTATCCAATTACCAATAGGAACAGAGGTAATGTAAATCGCTTTATGACTAGAGTACTGATGGCTTATTCCACATGTTCTGTTGATTATATATTAGATGTTAAATGAAAGGACTGGCTGATGAAAGTTTGTAGCTCTAAAGGTAGTTAAGAAATAAAATTCTAATTATATTTTATGTACATCAGGTATGAGCAGTACCCATTGTGCATTAGTTTGCATTAAGCCTTTTACAAGGTTAAAAATGAAATCTAAGTAAATGTTCATAAATGAGCTCCCTGGGGTACAGAAGTCTGATTGGTTTCTTAATGCTTTACCGGATCTAATTAATTGCATCCCTCTCCACCTACTGAGTTTAACAGCCTATTAAGATGGTTCAAAGAATCTCAGATAAGCGAAAAATGGACATGTGCTATGTTTGCACACCCGTAACTAAGAGGACTAAATAAAGACTGTTTTGCTGTCTTCTACCTTAACATGAAAAACCAAAAGGCATGTTGGTTTAAAATGAGATGTTTAGTTTCCATTTGTTTTTTGTAACTATAATTTTCAGATAATTAGTAAATAAGCTTTACTTGTGAAGCACTTTATCAAGTCCAAAAGACCTCACCTTGCATTCTGTCTTTCACCCTGGCACTGGCAATGACAAGAGACGAGATACTGGATTGTAGCCACAGCTAGCCTGGGCCAGTCTGGCAGAAGGGAAGCTGACCACCATCAGTAGGCAAAGCGGGTGAAATGTCTTGCCCAAGGATACAACAACTGAGACTGAGAAAGTGGGGGTTAGAACAACTTTCAGGACCAACTCCGACCTAGCTAAATGTGAATGCTTTAACAAATATCTTGCCGTAAAACAACAATTTTAGAGCAT
The DNA here is from genome assembly GCA_032876305.1 of Orestias chungarensis. Lineage (NCBI taxonomy): Eukaryota > Metazoa > Chordata > Actinopteri > Cyprinodontiformes > Cyprinodontidae > Orestias > Orestias chungarensis. The sequence continues at coordinate 634,032 of JAVLVB010000391.1, forward strand.
TTTGATGTATGCTCCCATCTTCACCGACCTTACTTGCGTCACAGAATATCAGTACCAGGGATCAAGTGGCCATAACACACTACTGATTCTGTAGAGTTATTGATTTCAGAACACTAAAAATAAAGATTTCTGTGGAAAACATATGAAGGCCATGAGATTAAATAGCTTGCAGAAGCACATTTGTAATAATTCACAGCAGCCATTTTCTGTAACGCTCCCTCAGAGCATGCATTGTTGCCTTCCTTTAATGTAACCATTGTTTGAGGGCTTAACTGACCATTACTTTCTCTCTCAGGTTCTTTGGAATCATTATTAAATAATAACCGTGTGAAGTAATGTTACGTTGTTTAAGTTTATATTTAGATCTGACAAAAAATATATACAATTCTAACTACTCATGTTATTAAACAAAGCTCTTTATTAGAAAGAGGGTGTATTTTCTATTTATGATTGTAACTGTCATAATGACCAGAACTCTAAGGCAAGCAACAACTAAGGACACGCAAACAGTTTCAACAGATTTATTTATTAGAAGAATGTACCGAGAGCGTGTGGAAGGGCCTCGTTCTGCGACTGCAGGGAGGAGCCGGACCGGCAAAGGAACTGAAAAGAGCGAGCGGGTAAATATGGAGTAATGAAGGGAATGATGGAGTAACCTGATGGTGACTTACGCTCTGCGGGTTGAGGTAAGCAGAGGAGAGTTCATGGGGGTTCCAGGTGGAAGGGGTTCCAGCACGAGACTGAGGGCAGACAGGCAGCAGCTGAATGGAGTAAGTGACGTACCCAGATGTAGGACCCAACGGAGCAGCAAGGATCAGATAATTCCGGTGAGTCTGGCTCAGAGAATGTTCCGCGCGGATTCACTGTGGAGGAAGGAGCAGATAGAATGGCGTCAGAACAGGGGAAACACTGAGGGGGAAAAAAGCACTGACAGCTACAGAGTACCACTGTAGAAGCAGAACCATCTGGCATCTGCTCAGAGAAGCCGCTCCTCTCTTAAGGACCTTGCTGATTGGTGGTGATGAGTAACAGCTGAATTCCATCAGCCTGCAACCCTGTGAAGGAAAAGAAAACCAGTCCCCTGCCAAACCCAACAGTAACATCTCGTGCAGAAGTAACATCCAGTCTAGGAGAGCCACTACCCTCCAGGGTTTGCATTCATGCCTGTTCCAAAATTGCTGAAAAAAATGATTGAATTACCTATTCAGTAAGCCATTAACTTTGGCAAAACCATGGCCCTGAGCTATTCACATTTGCGTTGGAGCAGAGATGCATCTAAAACCGCAAGAACAGACACCTTCGAGAATTGGAGTTGTAGATGTGTGACCTAATCTCATACTGGATTAATGTTCCTGGAGGTTTTCCTCACCACAAACTCTGACACTTTTTTAAAATTCCATGGAAATTGATGAAAAATAAATTTAAAGTGCATTTTCTTTATGCCACTCTCAGGCATTGAACTTTTTATTTTAGGTTTTTGTCAAATCCACTGGGTTGAATATGGACATGTATTTTTAATCTCCACTAGTGCAGACATCTAGAAGGCTAGAAAAAGATTAATGCCATCATGCCCAAACTGGTGCTTTCTTTTCCTAGAAGTTCTTTTTTGCAACCTCAAAGCAGCAAAACATAATATAGCAGCTCTCTCCTTTTACTGGATCAACTGTAATACATTTATATTCTTAAGACTGAGGTCAGTCACAGTACTGTTGGATTTTGCATTATTTTGTAAAAAAAAATATTCCCAGTTAGTGCTGGTTTTCTGCCCAAAGAAAATGATGAGTTCTGCTTGCTGTATGTGGTCACTGAACAGAATTGTAGAGAGCAATCCCTGAAACATTGCTGGTGAATATATAGCAGGATTGAGTAGGATAACGGAGTATCGGGCTCCTTGTCTTCTAACAGAATTGATTTGAACCACTGCAGCTTTGCTTTTTTTCCCCACTGGCTGAGCGTGTCACAGCTTCTGAAAATCTTCCCACTAATGCTGGAGATCTGAGCTGAATCTTTCTCATTATGTAGCATTACTGGAACTGCTTTACTGACATTTGAGTCTGTAACTTGGCTGAGCTGCAGCCCACACAGCATGGTCTGCCATACCAGGGGCGCAAATGGTCTGCCTTGGTTTTATTTAATGCTTTACTATGTGTCTTTTGTTGCATTTCATAATTCACTTTTATTTTCCAATCTCACCTTGCTATGCATATACCGAAGGTTTGTAAATTAATGACACAACCAGCATTGTCTTTATCAGGTCTAATATCAGATTTCCATGTGACTGTTTAGAAACCTTTCCACATTTCGTCCTGGCGGCTGTTTTGTTTAAAATGTCCCATGTAATTGCTGCACTGCTGCGGTCTAATAGCTGAACATGTGTAGCAGTTAGTGGGGACTTCATTTTGTAACAAGGAGTAATTTGCCCTATTGATCTGCACACTCAGACAATGATGATGTCCCTGGTCTTTTTCATTACCAGTGCGCTACTAATGTTTTTTATAGCTGTATCTATCTGCTATTGCCGTGCCTGCTTCAACAAAGTCAAGATTCATCTTTACGACTTGTTAATGTTTCTCCGACTTATTACCTCTAATGATGGGCTGGGCTTTGGTCATCACTATGTGTTAAGGGAGGACCTGCGCATGGGTAGCAGAATATAATGGAAGCTCTTTTAGGCTGCTTGGACAAAATGACAGACATTTCTCCACATTGTGTAAAACAAAATTATGGACTCATAAAAAAAATCATTTTAATAAAACACCCTACAAAAGCAAGTTAAACAAGACTAGTAAGTAAAGCTTGTCAGAATCAATGCCTTTTAGATACATTCTCTTTACAAGCATTAGTGTTGATTGCTAGGAAACAATCTGTATTATTCCTGTTTTTGAAGCTACTGTAAGGCGAAGACGTCATTGTTCCCGTCAAGAAATGATAAATCAGTATCCATGTAAAATATCCAATGTCTGACACTAAAAACACCATTTAAATCTTAGATTTACCCATGAGAAGTCCATTATAAGATTAAGGGGCAAGCTCGCTATACACTTCAGGTTTACCATCTAAAAAAACAGCATAATTTAAGTTCCATGTGTCCAAATAATTGAGCTCTGCTATTGACAGCTTTAATCATATCCATGCAGAACACCACTTCATGACACCTGCCTCAAAGATGTGAGAAACTGCATTTGTTTTCTTTGTCTAGGTGAATAAAACACATTTTTAGATATGCCAACAAATATGGTAAGATGAGAATCAGCCTACCAGTAGCTCAAGGGCCCAATTTGTAGTTGGCATTGTTTAACCTGCTATGCAGTGCAGATAAGTATTTTTCAATCTAGTCCCCGAATCCCTTTAAATCATATCTTGAGGGCCTAAAATTCAGACTTTATTTTTTGGTTTACTCAGTTACTGTTGAGATAAAGGGAGATCAAGAATCAAGAATCATTTTATCTATTTAGCGGCAATTTACAACAGATGTTGTCTCAACACACTTGAGAAGAAAATCAATTAAAATTATACACACATCATTACAAATCGAAAGGAGTTTTATTTTATACTGAGGGAAATGATTCTAAATGTGAATGCATATTGTTTAAAGTTCTATAAGACAAACTAGTAGTTTTTCTTAGACAGTTCTGGTAAGCGTTTTTCCCAAGAAAAAATGCCAACATCTGATAAACATTTAATTATCAACTGAAGAATGAGAAAGGTAATGGGTGAGATTAGAAAAGGGTCTGACCTCTGAAGCCACAGGTTTCCAGATCTTTGCCATTACTGAATATATATTATTTCGGTTTTAAAAAGCTGTTGACGGAAACCTATTTTTAAAAATTTAGACCGGATGACTTTAATGTTAGTGTTCCTGGATTGAGAGTGATAGGTTAAGGTCATTACAGACTAGACTAGACTGTAAAGAAAGCTATGTATAATGCATGCAGTCTGCAAAGGAGATTGTGGTTATAGACTTTGGCAAGCAGAGAGACAGAGCGGAGAGCAGTTTTGGGATATCAATTTTTGCTATTTTTGAGAGACTTATTTTTTATAGACAAAGTTGTTATCCCCGGTTTCAAAATGATAGGGAATTGTGTTTTTCTAAAGACTGGTCAGATCATCTATCCATGAACTTATACCAAAAAAATTAGTTTTAATCACAATAGATTCATGGCTTAATATTGAATTCAATCATATTTTAATATATTTAACTGTTAGCTTGGAAAGGTTTTGTTAACACTCCCATTGTATCCTTCCCAATTATGAGGAATGAATGTAATGGGATCCGCAGAGGTCTTGGGAACACCAAATACTGCTTTTAAGTCTTGGGACAAAGTAGCTATTAGAACTGGTGGGGCCAACTTGTCCCAGGGTGGGGGAGCAGCCAAGCATGCTCATGGATGCCAAACACAGTTCGCTGACACAAGAGACTCCAAAGGCCTATAGCAAGGTAAAAGATTTGCAGCCAATACCACAACAATGGAAGAACCGCTCTTACTCAAACTATTTGTAGCTGGTTTTAAGAAAACAACAACAAAAAAGCCCCCCACTGCTAAAGTAACACTTCACCTGGACCCTGCCGACATGTAGGGGATTCTTCAAAAGTTTAATACCAAAAAAGCTGCTGATCAGGATACTATATCTGTGTGTGTGCTTTAAGACGGATTTAACTGACTTACAGATGTTCTTAAAGATATCCTCAACACCTCTTTGAGTCAAGTCATCTTACTAGCATGCTTGAAAGCCACCACCATTATATCACTAACCAAATATATATATATATATATATATCCCCAGCCAAAACACTGAATGACTACAGGCTCCTGAAACTAACTACCATCATTATGAAGCTCAAAGGCTAGACAAAGCCCATATAACATTCAGCCTTCCAACCCCTTTTGACCCATTCAGGTTTGCATACCTTTCCCCACTCCATTTTAAAGTCATCAGCCTGAGTTATTTGGGAAACAAAAACTTCACCTTGCGTTTAGCATCGTCATTCCAAAGTACCTGGTGAACAAACTCTACTATTAACAGCAGCACGCCACTATGCAAAAGTACACTGGATTTATCACTAACAAACCACAGATACTGTAAAAACTCCTCAGAGACCACCACCACCACTAGTGTTCCCCAGGGATGTGTGCTGATTTCTTTGCTGTTCACACTGATTACACATGGTTTCTGTGCTAGTCACAAATCAAAGCATATCATCAAATTTGTGGATCACACAACAGTGGTAGGATTCAACATCAATGGCAGCCTACAGAGAGGAGGTAAAAAATATATATGATACATTGACGCATCAATGTATCAATGATGATACATTGATTGTTAAAGAAATCTCAAGTTCATGTTAGAACAATAAACTCAGTGTCTACGCAGCATTCTTTATATGCAAGTAAGCCTATAGTCTTTTTTCACAAGAAAATAGAAGTTCACAATACTTATTTATTTCCAAAATGCTATTTAGTGGTTTTGTGAGAAACAATTTCAATCCTTTGTGTAATTCTGTTGGTATGATTGCCAAAAAAGCTTACTTTGACATTGACCTTTGGCCAAAACACATGTGGTACAGAATGAGATTTTTGAATTTATTTTATTTTATAGTGAATAACCAAGAAATTAGTGGTCACCAAGTCAATTTCAAGTGTTCATGGACATAGAACAATCCAAAAAAGTTAAACCACTGATAAGTTACTCCAAAATTAAACCCTTATGGTAGAGTTGCCTGAATTTCATGGCAATCTACTTGAATTGCTGAACACACCTCAGAGGTACACCAAAAAAACAAAAAAATTGGACCTAACTTCCTAATGGAAGAAACTCAGTATTAAACGTCACAAGCCATAAATAATTCTTGCTGTAAGCCATAGTGTGGGCAACATTGGATGGTGGGAATATCTTTAGGATGCAGTAACTGGGTGACTGGTCTCCAAAGAGAATAAGGTAACAGCAGCACCAAAGGTTCTTACACACAATACTAAATTGTGGCTTGCAGGGTGTATGTCACTGTAATTTCAAAGTGTATTATATAATTTACAAAATTTAATTAACAAAAATAAAAATAATAATAATTTAGCATAATTTTAAGGATTTAAATCTATGTTTTACGCTTGTCATCCTGTACGGCTTTTAATAGTCACTTTCAAAAGAAAACTATATTCTAATGGTTTTTGAAATAAGTATACTATAAAAAAATGTGGAAAAGGGATGTATTCTTTCTTGATGTATTGTTTATTAAAACCTTTGTGATGTCAATGTTACATTTTCAAAATTTCTTCTTGTTTTTCATTTTCAGAATTTCCTCTTGTTTTTCACTCTACCTCAGGTGTAGCAAGAGCAGTTTTGTTTCATTTGTCAGTCACAGCTCCATCATCACATGGAATTAAACAATAACAACAAAATAGCTAAGAAAATTGAATTGAAACTGTGGATGTTACAGAAAATGAGTTTGTGACAGTGTTTTTGTTAAGATACCAAAGCACCAGAGAAGTGGACACAGCTATCCTCATCCTCAAGCAAAACAAAGAGAAGTATGCAATTTGTGTCCTCTGCAAAGACTAAAAGAAAATCACTTTCGTCTCTGAGTCATACAAACATTTCAGATTAAGAAAACATCAATTCAACTTTTTGCTTCCTGTATAAAAGATAAGATAAGATAGACTTTAATGATCCCGGAGGAAATTGTTTTGCCAGGGTTACAGAGTATCAAATAACAATTAACACGACACACTCATATCACATACAACACAGTACAGTATACAATCAACATATAACAATAACCACACTACTATTTATCCCTCCTGCAGATGGAAGAGGAATTGAACAGTTTGATTGCCACAGGTAAGAAAGACCTCATGTGGCGTTCTGTGGTGACTCTCGGTGGTCTCAGTCTCCGGCTGAAGGTGCTCTGACAGGCCGTCAGCGTGGCATGTAGGGGGTGGGAGATGTTGTCCTTGATGCTGAGCAGCTTCCTCAGCATCCTCCAATCTGACACCTCCACCACAGACTCCAGTTCCAGTCGCAGGACAGAGCCAGCTCTCCTGATGAGCTTGTTGAGTCTGTTGGTGTCAGCCGTCCTCAGCCGGCTGCCCCAGCACACGACAGCGTAGAAGATGGCGCTGGCGACCACCATATATAGAATGATATAAGCTAAAGCTAACATATCTATGGTCTGTGGTTGGTATACCACAGAATAATATCATGCAGGCTTACATAGAAAATAAAATCTAATAAATGCAAACCATACTCCCTTTGTGTTTTTATCCAATTAAAAAGTTTCCTCTGCCTCATTTTAGTAGTTTTTGGACAATAATGGAGCTCTTCACTGCAGTTGAGAGACAGGCTCTGTTTCAGGCATACAATTGTTAGAATTAAAATAATGTTGTGATCATTGAAATACACTCAACAAAAGACAGAGCAAAGAGCACAGCCAAACATTTCCCAAAGTTGTTTGCAACTCATTAGCATTAAAACGGTATAATCAGAGCGACAGTGGAACATGAGTTGGAGGGCTCAGAATTTTTTTGTTGATTGTCATGGAACCATGTGATTCAAAAGCAAATATACAGGCAGCGTACAGGCCTCTGTTTACCCAAAAACTGGGTTTGTTTTTTAATAGAGTACAAAAGCCAGTGATATTCACAAATGCATTCAGCTCACAATATGGAAATTCATACAACAAACACAACAGCAAATAATTAGGTTACTGCTAACATGAATGCTGAGACTCCTAATAAAGACAAGGCTGATTGAGATATAGTATTCTTGCTTTGCTTGCCACTATCCTGACATATCTGCTGTGACTGATAACTGTTGTTGCAAAAATGTGGCTAAACAAAGTTTAACCCAGGCCATTTTCAATAATTCTCCAAATGTGGCTGCCACCAGCTGAGTAAATGTAGTTATATAGGATCTTTTAGCCCCAACACTGACACTTTAAATGTAATTTTAATTGTAAAGGATTTTTATGAGTTCAATCTCTCTTCTTAAATTGCTTTTGTGCTCCAGCAGAGTCTTGTTTGCATCTTCAATCACCGAATAATCATTTACGTATCCAAGGTTCCATTGTACACAGTGGGCTGCAAAAAAAGAAACACACTGTACAACGGAGACACCCCCATAATATTCAGTTGTGCTCGGCAGCTGGGAATATTGATCCATGGAAGCTGTGGATGTCCAATTACGAAGCTTTTCTTAGAGTATGCTCTTGTAGCGGTGGTTCCACGTCAGTTTCCCTGTTATACACCAAACACGAAAAATGTTACACGTTTAATAGCCATTCTCTCTAACAGCACTGCTCCTATTAAACAATAAATTAATTTGTTGTTGTCACTGGATCACATCTCTGGCATATATATATATTTTCTATTACCTTTCATAATGGTCAGCCATTGATTACAACAGTGCAACAGGTCTCTCATATATTCAATTTTTTTCTGGAATCTAACTGTCAATTATGCATGTACCACACACTTATAATTAATCTTTATTTGTCAAACACAGTACAACTGCAGTGAAGTACTTTTTTTGGTGTAACCACACCGAGGCAGCCTACTTGCCTAAAGACCCACACTGGATGCTGTGGTGTATTTTGCTGGATTTGAACCCATGCCCTTCCAATTGGAAGTCAGGCGACATCCAGTCGCTCCAGTTCTCTAATGATAATTGTTGGGGTGTTTGTGGACATGTGGTTTAGCTGTAAAGCAGACTGCTAGCATCACTGATGTGTTTTAAGCATTACAGATGACAACATGAAAGTTTAAAGTCTACCTTCGCCTTCATTGTTTGCAATTCTGAAATGAGCTGCTTTTGTGTTTCTCCTTATTGGTTACGGCTCTGTATGTTTGCGATATATCCCTCTGCTTCAAAACGTGATGATAAATCCTTGAGGTGAAAGAGCAAAGGTTGTTAATGTGAATATTGCATTACACTGATAGAACTTGTATGTTTGTTCTTAGCTATCTTTAGCAGGAGTCTAAAGTATCACTGCTAATCCTATGTCGGTTAATCTCTGTTCTTTACCCTAATCTTTGTACATTTCCAAGTCCTACTAAAGTATTAAAAAACAATGAAAATTACAGTGATTATTTTGCCCGTCTTTTGTTTATATCCCTCTTTGACTCTGACATAAAGATTATTAGTCATAAAGAACTTTTCTTGTTGTTGTTCATTTTAAACAATCACATTTCCGTGCGTTTGGTTTGGCTAACAGTTGACATCTGTTTCAATAGACAAAAGCTGCTTAGACAGAAAACATGCAAGTCGGTAATGTGGTTCACAGACCACCGTTTTCAAAATATTGTGAAAATACAGATAAAGATGATGGACAATAAACAACCTTTGTAAAAAAAAATATGATGCATGCTGACAAACTGGTCTTAGCATCAGTATTATGGTCCACAAAAGAAGGCAGGTTTAGGAAAATGGCAACAACATACAAAAACAACCTATCTAATGGAACCCTGAAACTCCAAATTTTCTGGTGAAGCAACAAACTGGATGTAGATGATTAAAGGCTTAGATATGGACAATTTAGTTAGTTTACTGTTTGTGATTACAGACCTGTCACAAAAATGTCAAAACATTTAGTTTTTTTTATATATCATTGATTTAAAGCGTACTTAACTATCTATCCCAAAATGAGAGTTTCTCCCAACAGTAAAATCCCTTCTCAGCAAATCAGATCTTTAACAATCAGATGTTATGTAATTTACTTGGAGGGTTATGGTAAATTATTAATGGCTTCTCTTCCCCAGTTGCTCATTACCTGCCGGCTCAACATTTTATCTGTGAGGATTTTGAAAAACAAAAAGAGTAACAACTTCTGCTTGATGAATAATAGTACTAAAAAGAGTGCAGACTTTGAGAGAAAGGTTAGATAATCTTGGCCTTTTCAGGGGTCTCACCTTACTGGTTTTAATTCACTAGGGAACATAAAAAAGACTCAGTCCTCTCTGCCTTTGCTTTATCTCCCTCATTGGGCACTAAACTCAACACACCTTTCTCATCCTGCGCACAGTACTTATCTCTCTTTGCATCACTCTTTCCTACTCTCACTTCATCCTTTCAAACCATTGATTTTTAAGAGCATCTATAAAATATTTACAAAGTGTGTGCTGACTTCTTTTTCTAAGACTTTAAAGAAGGAAAGAAGAGATTTTTTTGAAAGTCAGTGGTATAAGGGGAGGAAAAGCAAAAGGAGAGAAGGAGGCAGATAAGGGCATTGGAAGTCCACCCAAAATTGTGGCTTGAATAGCAATGCTTCCCCTTGAAACTACCGATAATAATGAATAAATAAAAACACAGACTGTAGTGATGAATATGACTTTTGTTGCATTGATTGTGACTTTTTTTTTTTACATCCCTATAATTTTTTTTTCCTGTACCTTTTTTTTATTTACAGGCTCACATTTTAAACAATTGCCGTTTCTGGGGTGCACTTTAATGCTTTACAACTAGGTTTGTTCCATTCAAAACCAACATTTATTTAAATGGTAAATGATAAATAGACTTCACTTATATAGCGCTTTTCTAATAAACTGACCATTCAAAGCGCTTTACACTGTAGCCACATTCACCACCGATATATGCATCGGTAGGGAACTAGGGGTTAAGTGCCTTGCCCAAGGGCACATTGCCATGTGACAGGGGACAGCTGACATTGAACCTGCAATCTACCTGATTGCAAGACAACTACCCACTGTGCCACACAACTTTTATTTACAACAACAGTTGTGGACCTGAACATAACTTTCCACTTCCAAATTATTTATGGGCAGTTGAATATGATTGATACAATTTATTTTGTTACATCGTCAGTACTTTATTTATAAAAGGATTGGATTATTCAGGTGTATTATCTACAGTATACAAACAATCCAAAACTCCAAAACAATTTTGGGACTCATTGCATTTTTGTTACTTATTAAAGGGGACCTTTGCGCTAGCCTGTAATCACTGACCCTAAATGTGTTTTCCTTCAGGTGGGTGGGACGATGTACAACACTGGCCGGCACGTCTCTCTGCGACTGGACAAGGAGCATCTGGTTAACATTTCCGGGGGCCCGATGACATACAGCCATCGTCTGGAGGAGATACGACTACACTTTGGTAGTGAGGATGGTCAGGGCTCTGAGCACTTGCTGAACGGACAGGCCTTCTCTGGAGAGGTATGTTGATGTACTTGTATTGCAACCAAAATCTTAAACAATCATTGGCTTTTATATTAACTAGAAATCAACAATGCTAAATTATTTCAAATAAGCTCTGTTACACAACAAAGCAACTGCGAGCTGTAATGAATGTGATCTGCCCTGTTGTGTGTGGTCAATATTAAAAACACTCCAGAAAGTAAAGTCCGATTTCTAAACAGAAAAAGACTGTCATGAAACTTCACATTTTTATATTTTGGTATGCCTTGGCACTTTCTATGTTAAGATTACACATATTGGAAAGCTGTTGTTTAATTTAACTGAATATTTTTTACGTGAATAAGCATTTTATAGAGGGCATGAGGTTATGCATAACAATACGGCCACTGAGTAAGTAGTAAATACTAGCTATTTATTCAGCCTATTGTTTATTAGTGGTTGTGGTATATGAGGCATTAAGTTAACATTTTCTGCTTCAAGTTGATGTTAGACGGGGTGAGGATTAAAGCAAGTCTGAGAGAAAGGTTTCAGAATCCACTTTACGTTGCAGTTTGATGCATAGGTCTCCATAACCCCTGTTAAAAGCTTCAAGTACAATGAACCAAAAGAAGATGGTGGCTTGTTTAGAATGAATGAAGTTGTGCTGAAATATCAAACCGTTCTATAGACGCTGGCCAATACTTCTGTTGTCATTCAGGGTCTGGCAGTTGCTTTGTGGTATTTTCTTCTCAGGATTCTATTTACTTCAATCCAGTTACCTGAAAAGGTGAATGAGAGAGGCAAACCCTACTATGTTTCTTTGTTAAACAGCTTATATACAATGCACTTTTGGTGGACATGAACTGGTTTCTTCTTGAAAGAGGCTGGTTTCTTTGTACTGTCATTAATAGATATGAGGTGTCTATATCTACTCATCTACTTAAATTGTACCTCTAACATTGAAGATTGTACAATTAACCCTAACCAGTTGTTAGTGGGAAAGAATTTGAGAACTAAGAAAAAAAGTAACTGGAGAGTGAAGCAAAAAAAAAGAAAAGAACCATGAAAAACACTTAAAAATGAAAGCCACTTACTCTCAGATCACTTTAGTCCAGTAAGTGGTATTGACCAATGGACAAAGTGACCAATGTAGTCAATGGCAGCCCTACTGAAATAGAAACCGGGGACGAGTGCATAATAGGGGTGTAATTTTGATCCTCATTTTTATATCAGCAAAAGTGTCAGTTCAAGGGTGGATAATAGAACACGGATAAGACAGTGTTTAATATAAGCTTCCATTCACTCACTGGTTTCAGCTGGGTTTACTAAGTCGGTGCCATTTAAAGCGAAGAGGGTGCATTTATATGACCTTGACATCTTGCCATAATTGATGAAACTATGTATTCTGCTCTCCTGCAAAATAATCATAAAGGGGAATGTCAAACCCTCACCTTTTAGCCCAAGGCTTAAACTGTTGGCAGTTATAGAGCAACAGAATGATCTTAAGGAAACCAGCAAGTTCACCTGTGAATGGCTCAAATGCATAAATACTAAATGAAGGTTTTGGACTGTTGACCTAAGTTCAGTTACTTTGGAGAGGTTTTTCCACGCTCAAAACCCCCCCCCAATATAACTGTATTAAAATGTTTCTGCAAAGAAGAGGGGGTGAAAAACAAACAAGTAATATGTATGTAATTATCATCATTGCTTGATGCCAGTTGTGACACCAAAAGTGGGAAAAGCTGTTATTAAATTTAGTGTGTAATTACCTCTTTGAACATAGGCGAAGGATGCTTTGCATAGTGTTTTCTCTATTTTGTTCTATTTATCTATACTTTTTTTATCTGAAACATTTTGTCATAACGTCTTTAAGGTTTCTGACCCACATAAGCAGAGACACTCAGAAGATACGGTAAATGATGTTTATTGTGGGGAAGTGACACGGGAAGGGGAGAAGATCCAACGATGATTCTGCGGCGGTGGTGAATGGTAGAGTATGAGCGGCAGTGAGTGGTGGAAGTACACGGAGGGCTTGACGTGGGAGACCGGGAACCTCTGAGAGTGAGGACAGGTACGGTGAGTAGATCGATACAGGTGGAATGAGGAATAGGAATGGTCTTACGATCTTGGTTGAGTGGAGGTGTCGCCAGGGGAATGTCCGGTTGAGTCCAGAGATCTGATGAAGTGGTCCGGGGGTTTTGGTCCAGCTGATGGGGTATGCTGGGGAAGGCAGATCGAGCAGAGTGAAGAGGAGTGGAAGTCACCTGTGGGATAATGCCGGATGAG
>JAVLVB010000391.1:647540-659091 GCA_032876305.1 Orestias chungarensis
TCCAGAGGAGTGAATGCTGCAAGTCAATGACTCGATGCAATCTGCTGGGGTTCCTTAGATTGGAAACTTTTTCAAATTGATTTGTTAGAATGTATCCTTGATTTTAATTGATTTTTTGTAAAGTGCCTTGAGACGACACCTGTTGTAAATTGGCGCTATATAAATAAACTGATTCTTGATTCTTCTTGATTCTTGATATTTACTGTGCTAGCATTTAGTGACTAGATTCTGCTTTTTTTAGCTGGGAGTGGCTAGTGCGGTCCTCAGCTCCATCATGTCTGTGTAGGATACAGAGTCTTCTGGGAGTATTTAGGTTTATTTTCCAAGTATTGAGATTGTATGTACTATACAAATGTTCTATACAAATAAGAGACATATGGCAATATGTTTTTTTCTTTACCAACATTCAGTTACAATGTAGTTCTTGACCGTATTATGAGTGATGGTAACCGCTTTTGTCTTAGTGTTAGTTTGTTTCTTATTGTTGCTCATGGGGTTAACATTTATTACTTAACTTAATGTTTCATGCATTGGTTTGTTTTTCTGCAAAATACAAGTATTACTAAATCTTAACTCACTCTTCATTACACTTTGATCTCATCCTTCATTAGTTTCCGTTTAATTTTTGTTGGTATGCAGCCTCCATGCATTATTAGCAACCCGACATTTTCTCGGAACTAGGACGTTTTGCAATTTCTTTCAGAACAACTTACGATAGTTGTTAATGCAAAGTTCATGACAACAGTTTTCTCACTGTGCTTCTTTCCATCCCTGTTTTATATAGACATTAAACAGCTCATTCAAACATTGTGTCAAAATTCAGTTTGCACAGATTAAACCAGAATAATTCATGTTCACGGTTCACATCTTAATCGTTTACAGCTTTAAAACACTGAGCTAAATTTCACATGTCACAACATGTTTATTTATTAAATTTTCACAAGATTTGTGCCTACTAATGTAACTTCCTGGAACTTGGTGGATAACATAATGTCTCAGTTATCATGTTATGTATTTCACTGTTTAGAAAATACAATCAGCAGCCATATTTATAATGAATTCAGTTCCTTCCATTTTAATCATCATACTTAAAATACAGTATTATACATACTGCATTTTATTTGACCAGAATAAAAAAAAATAGTTTTTTTCTAGTTAATTGTTAAAGCAGGATCCTAAATGTTTAAAGTATGTTTTAATCCGGATCAATTTTAAAGAACCATATGGTGAAGTTTTTTTTACAGACATCAGAGGAAATTAATTCAGATTTCAAGATATCAGCAGCCTTATTTGATTTGCTGCTACATACGATTGAGTAAACAACACGTTCAAGTGTTAAAAATGTTCAAAAGAAGTACAGTGGCATCCAAATATATACATACCCCTTCTCTTTTTATATATTTACATTATGTTACATTACAACAGCATACATTAATATAATGAAAAATGTATGTTAAAAATAAACAATAGTTTATAATTATAATTAAATGAAAATCATAACAAGTCCCATTTGCAGTTTGACAGAAGCCACGTTGGACACACAGCAAACGTGAAAAAGGTGCTTTGGTCAGACCAGATCAAATTGCAACTTTATTAGTTTTGCACTTTTCAGTTTTTGATTTGCAAAGAAATGTTTTAAATTGTGCATATTTTTCTTTCCGCTTCCCAACTTTATATCAAAACTACAAATAAATATATGTGTCTTTGGAGTTGGAGAAAAGTTAAAAGAATAGGAATACTTTTGCAAGCCACTGTATATATTCTTTGGATTTTTTCACATGTAGTTGCACCGTAATCGAAAAGAGTTTAGGGTTAGGGTTAGGGTTAGAGTGTCATTTATTGTAATTTTCTGTGAACGATTTATAAAAGAATAGTGCATGTCTGAAAACCTCAAAAAAAGGTAAAAGAATAAACCATAATGGTCAGAAATACAATTTTATCGCAATCTTTAGATCTCTCACTGAGTCACTTTTTCCACAGAGATTTGACCCCCGCTAGTCACAGTGGTTAGAGACTGAAGCCAATTGTTAATTCTGAAATTCAATGAAACCACTCTAAAAATGCTCATAAGTACCCATTATAATAGTTCAAAAAGCAAATATACCATAATAGACATAATAGACATTATTATGCACAATTGAAACAATTTTATCTACTATCACGTAAGGTAATGAACAGGTAGGCTGGCTGACGGTGGTATCGACGTCACTTCCTCTTGTTGCTCCATGTGTCTGTTAGCGTCTGCTAGCTCCGCGCGGTCTCTTATTACTCCTTATTCTCTGTACTGAGACGTTTCTAAACACACTTTAACGTTAATCACACGTTTCCGTTGTTTTACTGAAGTTTTTGGAAGCCGTGATTGTTCTAAACTGACCTTTTTTGTGTCGTGAGCACTCGCTAGCTTAGTTAGCTTAGCTTCTAGCGGTACTATGGCTTCTCCCTCTTCTTCTCTTCTTTCCTGCTCTGTGTGTCAGATGTTTAGTTATTCCTCTGCTTCCTTTAGAGATAATGGTACGTGCATTAAATGTAGCATTTTTTTAGCTTTGGAGGCGAGGGTGTGTGAATTGGAAGCTCGGCTCCGTGCTATTGAAACACCCGCAGATAGCCGAGGCCCATTAGCTAGAGTGGAGCCAACAAAAAACAGGTTGCCCTAGTGATCCTCCAGCAGTTCCCATGCAGCTTGGAAATCGGCCTGGCTGGGTGACTGTACGCAGAAAGGATAGACCCAGAACCCAGCCTTTGGCTCACCACCAACCTGTTAACGTTTCTAACCGATTTTCCCCACTCAGCGATACACCTACTGAGAAACAGACTATGGTTATTGGCAGCTCCATAGTCTGAAACGTTGCTTTAGAGAAACCAGTCAAATGTTTGCCAGGGGCCAGAACAGGCGACATAAAATCATACCTCAAACTGCCGGCTAAGGATAATCGTAAATACAGTAAGATTGTTATTCACGCTGGCGGTAATGACACCCGGTTACGCCAATCGGAGGTCACTAAAATTAGTGTTGCTTTGGTGTGTGAGTTTGCAAAAACAATGTCGGACTCTGTAGTTTTCTCTGGTCCCCTACCTGATCGGACCTGTGACAACATGTTTAGTCGCATGTTGTCATTCAACCGTTGGTTATCTAGGTGGTGTCCAGAAAACGGTGTGGGTTACATTGATAATTGGAAAACCTTTTGGGGAAAACCTGGTCTGATCCGGAGAGACGGCATCCATCCCACTTTGGACGGAGCCGCTCTTCTTTCTAGAAATATGGCCAAACTTATTAACTCCCCAAATAACTGACAAACCAGGGTCCAGACCAGGATGCAGAGTCGTAGTTTAGAACTCCTCCCTGCGGCTTCTCTACAGTTACCTACCCATCATCCCATTGAGACGGTGTCCTGCCTACGGCCAAAACCAAATAGATTAAAGATCAATCTAAAAAGAGCAAATCCTGAAAATCTCATAAAGATAAAAACAACTCAGATGAAACAAAAATGTACAACTATTAAGTGTGGCTTATTGAACATCAGATCTCTATCCTCAAAGTCCTTATTAGTTAATGATTTAATTCTTGATACTCAAATTGATTTGCTTTGTCTCACAGAAACCTGGCTGCAGCATGAGGATTATGTTAGTATCAACGAATCACATCCCTCTAATTATTCAAACTTTCATATTCCTCGAAGTACTGGGAGAGGTGGAGGAGTAGGAAGCATTTTTCAATCAGATTTATTCATTAATCCCAGGCCAACTAATAGTTATAGTTCTTTTGAACATTTAACCCTTAGTCTTCCTCATCCAACCTCTAAAAGAATTAAACCACTTCTGTTTGTTATTTTGTATCGTCCGCCGGGTCCTTACTCTGAATTTATAGATCAGATCTCAGATTTTTTATTTGAAATAGTGTTAAACACTGATAAAATCATTATAGCGGGAGATTTTAACATTCATGTTGACACCAAAAATGACAGTCTAAATGTAGCCTTTACTGCCATTTTAGACTCAATTGGCTTCACTCTCTTTGTCACACTTTAGACCTTGTGCTGACTTATGGCATTGAGTGTGAAAAAGTTATAATACTGCATCATAACCCTCTCCTTTCTGACCATGTTTTGATAACTTTTGAGTTTCATTTTCACCGAGTACTTAAAATATGAAAAAAAATGTCTTTATAGTAGGTGTCCATCGGACAATGCTGTTACAGCCTTCAAATAATCCATCCCACCTCTAATTTATTCAGTATTTCAGAGAAACGCAGTGGAGGGCAACAAATTAATTTCATGCCCTACACAGATTGATGCTGTTGTTCATAGTATTACGTCCTCATTGCGTACAACATTAGACAATGTAGCCCCCATGAAAAGGAAAGTGATTACTCATAGGAGGTTGGCCCCCTGGTTTAATTCAGAACTTCGTACCTTGAATGGAAAAACCAGGAAATTGGAGAAGAAATGGCGGTTTTCGCTTTTAGAGGAGTCCTATTTATCCTGGAAAAACAGCGTGCTTCTGTATAAAAGGACCCTGCGCCAAGCTAGATCTGCATATCTTACTTTACTAATAGAGGAGAATAAGAACAATCATAGGTTTCTTTTTAATACAGTTGCTAAACTTACGAGAAATGAAAACTCTGTTATATCACCCATTCCTCCAACTCTTAGCTGTAATGTCTTTATGGAATTCTTTATTGATAAGATTGAATCTATTAAAACTAAAATTTATGGTATCCTACCAAACATAACTACTACCTCAGTAAGCAATGAGGTACTGAATGTAGCTCTGGAGCCTGATTTCTGTTTGAAGTGTTTTGTTTCAGTTGAGCCTTCTTAGCTTTCAAAAATAATGTCTTCATCTAAGGCTTAAACTTGTATGTTGGATCCAATCCCAACAAAATTGTTTAAAGAAGTATTTCCTATTATTATTACCCCCATTTTGGAAATGATTAATTTGTCATTAGTGAATGGTTATGTGTCAGAGGCTCTTAAGGTAGCTGTAATAAAACCCCTACTTAAGAAACCTTCTCTTGATCAAGAAGACTTAATAAATTACAAACCCATATCTAATCTTCCTTTTTTTATCTAAAAATCCTTGAAAAAATTGTTGCTAATCAACTGAGAGAGCATTTGAGGAATGATGACCTATTTGAAG
The DNA here is from genome assembly GCA_032876305.1 of Orestias chungarensis. Taxonomy (NCBI): domain Eukaryota; kingdom Metazoa; phylum Chordata; class Actinopteri; order Cyprinodontiformes; family Cyprinodontidae; genus Orestias; species Orestias chungarensis. The sequence continues at coordinate 652,677 of JAVLVB010000391.1, forward strand.
AATTTCAGTAAGGTTTCAGAGCTCATCATAGCACTGAGACAGCTCTCCTTAAAGTTACAAATTATATTCTCAAGGCCTCAGACAATGGGCTCGTGTCTATTCTAGTTCTGTTAGGTGTCAGTGCTGCTTTTGACACAGTCAATCACAATATCCTCATTGAAAGGCTCGAACACACTGTGGGGATCATAGGAACAGCACTTGGCTGGTTTAAATCGTATTTGTCTGATAGATCCCAGTATTTTCCTCTAAATGACAAATCTTCTCCGCATTGTAAGGTTACTTGTGGAATACCACAGGGTTCTGTACTTGGCCCAATTCTATTTACTATATACATCCTCCCTATTGGTAAAATCATCAGAAAGCATGCTGTTAATTTCCAGTGTTATGCTGATGATACACAACTGGATTTATCTATAAATCCTGATGAATCCAGTCAGTTTGGTAGATTACAGGCATGTCTAGATGACATAAAAATGTGGATGACTTTAAACTTTCTGCTCTTGAACTCTGAAAAGACAGAAGTTATCTTTGGACCAGAACATCTAAAAAAGAAATTGCTTAGTCAGCCACTTGACCTGGATAGAATCAGGTTGGGATCTGGTGACAATGTAAAGAACTTTGGTGTTATTTTTGATTTATTTCCCCAATTTTAGCTTCCCTTCATTGGCTCCCTGTCAAACTTAGAATAGATTTTAAGATTCTTCTTTTGACATATAAAGCCCTCACTGATAAAGCTCCATCGTATATCAGAGATCTGATTACTCCTTATGTCTCAAACAGAGAACTTTGCTCTCAGACTGCAGGTTTACTGGTGGTTCCCAGAATCTCTAAAAGCACAATGGGAGGCAGATCTTTCAGTTATCAGGCTCCTTTCATGTGGTACCAGCTTCCAGCTTTAGTCCGTGAGGCAGACACCCTGTCTAGTTTCAAATCTAGGCTTAAAACCTTCCTGTTTGATAAAGTTTATAGTTAGGAAGAGGTAGAGAAGACACCCTAATCCGGTTGGGGAGGAACTCAGTCTTGACAGACGGTTCTCCTTTGCTCTACCTTCTTCACGTCTCACTCTATAGGGTTAAGTTATTTAAGTTTTTCTATAGTTATGCTGCTATAGGCTAAGACTGCTGGAGGACAATCTTACCACTTCTCTCTCTGCTACTTTCTTCCTTTGTCCAATCTACTTAGTTACCATTATTTCCACCTTGTTAACCTTTTGTTTTCTCTTAGTGTTCTTCTCTCCATAGTAGCCATACCTGGGCTGGCGTTCTGTTAGCTAAGACAGCTTCTTGGATGAGAACATGGGCTGAGATGCTTTCAGTGACACTCTACAACTGCTGCTATAAACTCTATTATTTCAGTATCCTGTGCTTCTAATTTAGCTTTCTGTCTTTTCAAACCCCCAGTCGGTTGTGGCAGATGGCTGCTTGTACTGAGCCTGGTTCTTCTGGAGGTTTCTTCCTGTTAAAGGGGAGTTTTTCCTCTCCACTGTCGCTACATGCATGCTCAGTATGAGGGATTGCTGTAAAGTCAACGACAACACAAGCCATTGTTTTGGTCTGCTGATTCCAGAGGAGTGAATGCTGCAAGTCAATGACTCGATGCAATCTGCTGGGGTTCCTTAGATTGGAAACTTTTTGAAATTGATTTGTTTATGATGTATCTTTTATTTTAATTGATTTTCTGTGAAGTGCCTTGAGACGACACCTGTTGTAAATTGGCGCTATATAAATAAACTGTTTCTTGATTGAAATCAGCACCATGCAGCTCCTGGATCCACAGTTTGGCAAATGCCAGCCAATAGCATTTCCTGTAGCATTGTGCCCGGATATTCCAGGTTTTCATGTAACATTTTCTTCAAATATTTTAGCAGGATGTCATTTAAGGTTGTGTATATGTACTGGTTAATCCTTTTGGCAAAATCGTGCATATTCTGTCATGTTTGAAACACATCTAATTTTACTCGTATTAAAATTGCCTCATGTCATCTATTTTAACATACAAAAAAATAGGAAGTTGTTACTTTTCTCTGTTCAAGCTCGAGTTGGTTGTTTAAGGTTTTTTTTTTTTTTTTGCTCACCTACAGCCTACAGGGACCCATATGACATTCTTAACGAGCTTTCAAATCGTGGCAGCAATTTGCATCAGCGCTTCGGGCAGAAATAAAGTTGTTGTGGTGATGAGAGTTAAGCATTGAACACACAGCTCCCTCACGGAACACACCTGAACTTGCACTGCTGAGCTCTGGCATGCTCATTTATTTATTTATTTATTTGACGAGTGAAACAATTAGCTTTCTTGGCTTTGATTGTTCAACAAACTCATGAGTCAGTCACACCACTGCATTCCGCCGGCATCATTAAACGAATAGCCAATTTGTGTGGCAACAAAATAATTGCAGCCTTGACAGGCAAATCTATTATAATTAATTATAATAATTTATCCTCCCTCAGAGAGTGAGATATTCTAATCCTAACAAAACATGTTTGTGTCCTTGGGAGGATGGAGAGCACTGGAATTGAGGCCTAAAAGGATGCATAACCTTACCTTAACTCGCCTCATGTTTTTTTCACCTTAGACTTCACTTGCTGACTTACCTTTTGAGGGTGAACTTTGTGTTTGAGAACTAGTTCAGAGCCAGAGAATAAAGGTTCTGCAGGGATGTGGAGCTGAAATGTGATGCTGTACGTGATGCTGTACGGAGCGTCTTCAGAACAGGCAGGAACAGGGGGAAAGGGGTTATGTTGACAGCAGAATTTCATTTCCAAATGGATATATATTACAGATCTACCTTCAAAATATTTACTTCATTCTGTTTTACTACAATTGCATTATAGCCTCACTTTGCAGAAAAGTTAAAAAAAAAGAAAAAGAAAAAGATGTGGCTTTTCAGTGTTTGCCCTGGGCCTTGCCTCCCAGGTTTCCGATAACTTGCCAAGAACTTGCATTTCTTTTAACAGACCACGAACGAACAGCAAGCCCATAATACTGAACAGAACAAAACCTGAAATCAAAAGAGTTCTTTTGTAAAGGAGTTTGCCTCTCGGTAATGTTTTCACGTCAGACGGAAAAAGTCTTGTGATGGCAAAGAGGCCCCCAAATCTGAAAGGCTTGGAAATTTTACTGACAGGTTGTAATCAGTGTAAACGTTCAAAAAGCTGATGAACGAACAAAAGACCTGCTTGATTGATGTAATGCAATAATAAAAAAAACATTTTACCTTTTTTGCCATATTATCCATAATCAATGCTTCTTTTTAATTGCATTGTTATCCTTTAGGTATAACTGTCTCATCTACTATCAGAGTCAAACTGTTTGTTTAAATGTGAGGCTGCATCTAACGATTATTTTCATAATCGATTCATGTGTTTTGACGCTTAATCAAATAATCGCTTTCTATTTTTTATTTTATTTAGCCTTTACTTTCCCATATAATCTCTGAAGAAGAAATTTGTATCAATAACAATGAAAAGACAAGAGAATTGTGCAGTCCACTGCATTTCTTTAACTTTGTTTAAAGGAACAAATTACATCAACACTGTTAGATATTCATTTTCAAGCATAAAATAAAAAATTGAGGTAGAATTCCAAACGAGTGTACAGCATATTAACAAAAATCTCAGCCCTTATTATGCTGTATATACAAAATTAAACTCACATTCTATTTTATCTTTATTCTGAATATTCAGTCGGCAGGCTGATTAAGACGGGCATTATTTTTATAAATAATACGAACTGCTGTCTCTACCAGCATGTTTAGAACAGAGTTTGTAAGTGGTATTGATTGCTTGGGGGTGAGTGTCTTGTTCTACATGTATTTGTTTATTGTTTCTCTTTTTTTCTGAGGAAGAAACACAAAACGGCAAAAAGGCAAGACACGAAAACTAAAGCATCTAAATCCAAAAGGAAAAATCTGATACAGATCTTTGTCTCCACTTTAACTTCCCAAAACCTTGGGAGAGGATAACATAATCAGCTTATGTTGGCCTAAAATATAGAAAAAAATCCAGCAAGGTTAGCCCAAAGTTTTGGTATCACTGAAATCAGGCTTCAGCCCATCTTAATGCTCTGCAACATTTTTGATTTGATTTTTCTAAATTTGTGTAGAGGTGTGATTATGCTGTCATTTACAGATATTCCCTATGTAAAATCCATTTTTTTAATCTGAATGTTATGACATGTATCACACTCAAAGATCTTTTTTTTTTCATTTGAAGAATATTTTCAATACTGAACAAAGTTACCATCACAACTTTATTGAGAACATATTTTTCTTTTTAGACAGTAAAACAAGGGGAAATTTAGGCTCACCTAAATAGAATTGCATCTGATTCTTTCAATAAAAATACAGAAAATAATGAATTGCAATCAGACTTTTGTTTCTGAACACTATTTTCCCCCTTTTCCAATTTTAAAGTAAGAAGAGTATTGCAGAAATTTCTGCTTTTTCCCCACATTCTAGAACATTGTGTTTGCATAAAACCTTTTGAGATGTTTGCTCTACTCAAAACTTCTTTAAAAATCATGATTTTGATTAAAAGAAGACGTTTTTGTGTTTTAATTAAATGCATCCTGAGGTATCCAAGCAACAGATAGGCTTCTGCTGTTTGTTCTCTGTAATGCTTTTGACTCTTACTAGCTTCGGCCTACAGCTAATGTATGTATAGCTAATATATGCACATAGACCTAATAACCTGCCAGGTATTAGACAATAATTAAAAACGTAGATATTCTTTGCAAATCATAATAAAACATAATCTAGCTGTGTTATAAATTCCAGCATATTTAAATTAAAGTTCAGTTCACACATAATAGGGTTTATTGTTGACACAACATAAGGCCTTTCTGTAGTTTGAACCATATTTTGCAGATAAACTACCAATGATCTTATTTGACAAAACAAAATTTTGCAGGTCACCAAAGTAAGTCATCAACAGCTGACATATTGCAACAGTGACATCGAGAAACTGGTCCGAGAAACAGGAAAGAGGCCAAAAGCAACGGTGGAGATGCTTCAGGACCCTTGGTTCTTTTCTGTCTAGCTTCTATATTCCTTAACCAAAAATACAGTGAATTTCACATGTGAAAAATGACACGAGGTAACCATGTACCACATGTTAAGTAATGTCACAGCAAATAAAGTCAGAAAAAAAACAAAAGAAAACATACATGTTCACCATATTTTCATTTAATTTCCAAATGTTTAAACATGGGATACATACGTGACCAGAGGTTTCACATGTGAATCTAACGCATGAGCACAATGCTTGATCACATGTGGAGAATGTGAAATACATCATAAAATGGTTACCACATGTAAATTTAAGGGCACTATGTGGAAAAAGGTTAATCATGCTTTATGTTTTAAACTCACATGTAAACATGTGGTTTCTCAGGTGAGTCAAACCACATTTCACATGTGAAATTCATGCAAACACCTGCAACTCTAAATTAATATTTACTATTTACCGCGTTTACTTTCTTATTAGATAAAGTTTATTTTACCCCACTTGCTCTTCCTCTCCTGATTCATCTCGGACATCCTTTCGTCTCGGATGCCCACTGAGAGCAGCCTTACATACCTTTTCGTGCTCCGCCATCTTGCTCAGTGCAAATGTGTTTGTGCTGCCTGAGCAGGCGCTTGAGCCATGCACGTGGTACGTAATGCAAAACAAGGCTAACAATTGGCTGATTTCTTCTTCTACTGCGCCAATGGTAGATTACAGCATTAAGTAGCTCATTACTGCAATCTATTATCCACAAATGTAATCAGTTATGTTAAAAATAGACGGCTTACGGAAAAATGTAATTATATAGCAACTAATCGAAGACTAAATTAGTTGTCAACTATTTTAACAATTGATTTCAATCGATTAAATCAATTAGTTGTTTCAGCTCTAATTAAATGAAACTAATCTAAAATGTAACTAGGCATAATTGTAGCTTAACTGTTGCTTAAATATTAGGTGGTCTTATGTGAATGCTTTTAACATGAAATAAATTAGTTTGGCTTCTTTTGATATTATTTTACAGACCTTTTAGGATTAGTATAAATCTCTTTAAACACATTCATGCCACAGCGTGGACATGTTCCAAATGACATGGTTAGTATTTTAGTAAGAACTGGCTTGACGTTAACCTGCTTCTATTTCACCTATGACTTGCCAAAGTAGGTAAACACAGGGAATTTTGGGAGTAGTTGTGAAGTGGGTAGAAGGGGGTAAAAGAGCTCCAATGGAGATGCAGTCAGTCATTAATTTTTCAATGGTTGGGAGACAGGACAGGTTTTTAACAAAAATAGAAGGCAACTTAGATGGGGAGTTTGTTGTAGTTATATTGCAAAATGTTTTGTCTACATATTTAACATCTTGGATTTTTCACATTCCCAAGTAAGTTAGTTAGTCAGTTAGCTATTTTTTCG
>JAVLVB010000391.1:659191-685274 GCA_032876305.1 Orestias chungarensis
ATATATATATATATATATATATATATATATATATATATATATATATATATATATATATATATATACCCACCCTTAGTTACTTTATGCTGCAAAAAGGTGTTTTCTGTTTGTCTTGCTCCTGTTTTCCTCTGTTTTTAGATAGAACTGTGGCTATGCATGTCCTTGAAACATGAACAAAAATAAACTATATTTGAAAATGTTATGGCTGGATATCCTTCTGAAATGGTAACCTGTGGGAGTGATGGTGGAGAACTGCATACAGGTAGCTGTGTATTTGTTCGGCTTTGCTCCCCTGGAGCAGCTTCACAGTCTAATCTGAAAATGAAACACCTTGCTCATCCTGCTAAAATATTCCAAATAATATTGCTCCAGTTATGTTATTGCACAGTAAGAGAACACTCAGCCACCTTTATTATCCACTGATATAAAAAAAAACAGGAGGAAACAGCAAAAAGGTTGAAACTGTCGTCTACAAATTTATCAGGACGTCTTCAAATCAATAATATTTTTAAATCTAATGTAAATAAATGTAATTTGATTTGACCAGTGAACCTTTTATATGCTGTATGCACAGCAAATTTCAATTTCTTTGGTTCTGGAGCACCAGCGTTCTTTTCAGTCAGTTGTGGAAACTTAAACCATTTAATCCATCACAGCAAGAAATGAATCTGTTTCATTTATGTGCCGTAGCAGAATTTATGTAATGTCACACTCTTGCTGTCTAAGGATATCGCTTGCTCACGTTGATTTTATAAAAAAAATAAAAAAATAAAAATCCTTTGGGTAATGCTTCCCAGAACGGTTTCTTTGCCAAACCAACTCGCACATTTTAAGCACAAACATTAGCACCTTTATCCATTTATTGACAGTACCTGTTGAAAACTTTATTTACATAGGGCTACATAAAATGTTCTGGTAAAAAAAACACGTATTATTCTCGTTAACATAATACAGATTAATCATGTTGGCAAAATCAAATTCAGTAACATAGAGTCCTATTCAATTATGGGTAAAATGTAGACCATTTAAGGTATCAAGGTGTTACATTACAATCATTGTCCCAACCTGAGCAAGCAAATGGAGGCAGTGTAACACATATACATGACACAATGTGTAACAAGGAAGGAAGTCTTTTTAATGTTGAGTTACAGGTAAACAACCAATTTTAAAACCCGACCCCTCAATAGGGCAAGAAAATCTAACCTTTCTCTCAAAGTCTGCACTCTTTTTAGGACTATAATTCATCAAGCGGAAGTTTTTACTGTTTTTGTTTTTGAAATCCTCACAGATAAAATGTTGAGCCGACAGGTAATGAGCAACTGGGGAAGAGAAGCCATCAATAATTTACAATGAACTTCCAAATAAATGTTCATAACATCTGATTGTTAAAGATCTGATTTTATGAGATGCAGAGTTACAGTACGCTTTAAATCAATAATATATAAAAACAACTTAATGTTTTGACATTTGTATGACGCAGTTCCGGTTTAAAAAAATCATCTGTCTGTTTTCAGGACAGTATTTATTTATTTTTTTCTGAAAGCACCCCCCAATAGAAATATGTAAACATTTTATATTGTCCCTATCTAAGCCTTTAATCATCTACATCCAGTTGGTTGCTTCACCAGAAAATTAGGAGTTTCAGGTTCCATTAGCTTTTTGATTGTATGTTGTTGCCATTTTCCTAAATCTGCCTTCTTTTGCGGACCATAATATTGCTTCTTAGGCATCAGCTGTTTGTCAGCATGGATCAGATTTTTTTTTTTTTTTTTTACAAAATCTCAGGTTTTTTATTATCCATCATCATTGTCTGCATTCTCCCAATTTATGCAAATGTTGTTCTATGCACCACATTACCAACTTGCATGTTTTCTGTTATAACCTATAAAGTGTAGGCTTTAATGAAAACAATATGTATCTGTGTGGAAAGGCTATTGTTAGTCTGGAAACGCCTAAGCAGCAAACAGATAGATGAAAACTTCAAGCCAAACCAAAAGCACGGAAATGAGTGTAATTACTGGCCCGGGGCCTTCCTGGCAGGGTTTGCAAGTTTCCCCTATTAAAATGAGGGTTATCTCTAAAAAAGTCTGAGTTCCTTGTACAATGTTAGATATACCAAATATTCTATTTTTTGTCTATATATATTTATACAATAATCGTTGCTGTGTTGCGCTTGGATGAAGTGGGAGCTTGATGGTATACCCTGCCATTCACCCATTGACAGCTAGAGACCCTCCCCCATCCCACAGCAGTCCATTGATTATATTGATATAGCAAATTATTAGATGCATAAGTATGAATGAAACTCTATATGTCTTAAATATCAAATATATTCAGCTAAGTATCTTCACTGAATGAAAAACTCCATTTACTGCTAAAGAAACAATCTAGCTATATTTCATTCAAATCATGTCAAGTGTCTCTGAAGGATTTGCCACAGGCAGCTTCTGGAAAGATTTAAAATCCCCATCAATCACCAAAAAAAGTCTTGTGTGTCCTCTTTGTAGCAGAGGCGTACACATGGAAAATCACATTGAGCTAATATCGCTGCGTCAGATTATCATCACAGAGATGTTGCTGCGGATTCTCGTTCTGTTTTATTTTGTCTTCGTCTAATCAACATTAATCACTATTAGGGAGCACATTTCGCCCACGTCTCGTATGTGCCGTATTCATTCCTGAGAAACTTGGATTGATATCAGATCAGAACATAACTGTGTAGTTATTTTTTTCCAAAACACCTACAGCAACAAATTAGAAGATTACTAGTAAATGTGAGCTATATTCTTTCAGCTAATGGATGGACAGACAATGGTTTCTGGCCCAGTCATAACAGAAAATTTGTTGAATTAAAATAGAAAATGTGTTATCTGGGTATGACTGGTCTGTATGGTAACTGGATAGCTCTGTTTGTTAGTTTTATGGGACTGTGGTGCAGTTAATCTGAGGGGGGACAGACAGATGGAAATTGGAGATGGAGAGCATCAATTCCACTGAACACCTTAATTCTGTTATCGACTTGCTATATCCATGTTTCCGTATCCCTGGAGGCCCCCCAGCCGTCATACCACAAAGAGTATGATGGCTGTCATGACTCTCAGAAACCCCCCATCTCTCAAACATTCCGGAGATCTCTGGCCAACAAGCCCTTCACATCCAGTTTAGCCCTGTGGTAAACCCCTCCAGGTTACCTAAACTTGAAACGTTACTGCAACAGAGGCCCCGATCTCTTTAGTAGATTTAAGATTTGCCTGAAAGATATTTACACTTATGTAAAGTCCCATAGGACATATAGGAGTTCTGAGACCCTATTTCACCCTGTGACTGTTTGCTTTTTTTAAGATTTAATAACACAAAGAAAGACTGCAGAAATTAAGTTTACCTAAACAAAACTTTGTAAAATTGTTGCCTTAAAAAATGAAGTGATACTTGAGTGCATTGACTTGACTGAACTATTTTAAGTACGTCACACTCAAGTACAAAATTGAGGCATCTTAAAATATTTTGCAATGTCAGTTTATTTGTATTTGTAACATATTTAATAGTTTAGATTCGTAATTATTCCTAAACTGAACTGAACAAAATGTTTTACAATGTCAATTTCTTCATGAATTTTATATTGGAAATTCTAATTCAAGTGATACAATATTTCTGGTGTCCCTGTTCGAAATGAAAATGTTCTATTTTTACTAGAAATTGTCTTAGACAGTCATACTTCTGCCTCCTGAACACGTAAGGAGACCATGTAACATTAACTTTATCCCAAGTTACAGGAAGTTCGACTAACAAGTTAAGGATACTGTAGTGCAAATTAAAATGTTTAGAGAAAAGGAACAAAAAATGAACAAGGAAATGACAAAGAGAGAACTTTGAAACAAATATTATGAAGCAAATAAATGAAACACAGCGACGAAAAGCAGAGTAAAAACCTTAAATGAGAAAAAAAGAAAAAAACTATTAAGAGAAAGAGACAACCTTTTAAGCTTCTTGCAAAAATGCAATACGAAAATGATGGCATTAAAAACGAATAGCTAGTAGAGGAACATTGAAGCTATGTACATGCAATATACTTATTCTCACTGTTCCTCCATTTACTTTACAACACTACACTGGAACATTGCACGCAGGTAGCAGGAAAACTGAGATGATACTTGATGCCCCTGCAAAAGTTCCAGAATTCGATAAAAGATTGCATGTGAATAAAACTAATAATTTACAACTGAATGGACGAATATTAGCATGTCTAATTACGAAAATCTTATCATTTTAGGCAATTTAACTTGAAACTGTTCACAACTGTAGATTTTTATTTTTATTTTGACAAATTACATAGGATTTTATTTTAATAATATCAAACTTCACTTGATTTTAATTAAATCGGACTGCTTGAGTCAATATAAAATTGAGACTAACAGTGCAGAAATAATTGGGAACCAGCTTTTTAGGTCAGAACTCAGCAGTTAATTTATATCTCGGGGATAAGAAACACTCTTTTGAGAATATCAAAATCATGACAACCGAAAAGTCTCCTTGGGCTGATGGATGGCCCATAAGTGAAATCATTCCATCTACCATTTATCTGATATGAATTTACAGCTCATAATCACAGGTGAGAAAGCCTTTAGGATGAGAGCTTTAGAATCTTCATGAAACAACAGAAGTTCTGTGGAGGACGGTCAAGTTTCACCTGATTGTTTTTGTTTAGTGAACCGCACTAAGATCAACTTTTCTTCCACTAAAGGGCAGGACTACGTCTTGCTCTAATTTAGTATGTTGCCAACTGCCAGTTAAACAGAAGACAATAGAAAGAAAAAGAAAAGGACATATTATGCATTCCATTTGCCTCGAAAGTCCGAATTCGGAGCAGTGAATGATGCCAGGGTGTTCCAGTTAACCTAGTCAGAGAAGTCAGGATAGCTTTTTTTTTTTTATTGATTAGTGTTTCATGTGCTACATATGATTTTTTTATTTTCGAAGTTTGTATTTTAAAATGTAAATTTTCACCACATTTTATAGTGTTGATGAGAATATCTCTAAGTCGTGTTAGAAACAATCTCTCTGAGTGAGACGTCTGATTTCGGGGGGGGTGACCATTAGTCATTCTGCAAGTGACGTAACACACAAAATAAATGGACACATATATATGTAAAAATAAATAACATAAGACAAAACCATAGTGTAAACCTAAGATCTGCGCACATACCGTTGGACAGTTTTGGCAACTGGCTGCTGCAAAGAAAGAGACTCAGACCTGTTAAGGAAGATCTATCTTTCTCTTCTTCCTTTCTTCAGTTGCAAAAATTATCATCCTATTGTTGTTTGCAATGATGCCCCTGATGCAATGATGCCCTGTAAGTAACTCAAATTGTGCCTATATTTCAGCAGATGTATTTTTAGGGATATTTGTGTATGGTATACTGGTTCAAAATTGGCTTTGAGTCTTTGTTTTAGGATTAGGCCCTTAGCCAAAATAAACAGTCCTGATGGAGTCTGTAAAGCCTGTTAGAGAAAATGGCATCGTGAACTGTTAAAAGTACCAAAAGATGTAAAGATAAAACCTAAAAAACTTACCAAAATGGCTGCTAAATGGGGTTATTGACTGGATGATTATCCGAACTGTACATTGCAAAAGCCACAAAGAAATGTGAACCACAAAATCCACATTATCTAAATGTATCATTAAATATAAAAACGAACAGTTACATTTGCTTTCAAACATTTTGCATATCTTGTTAAATATGGTTGGGGTTGTGCAATTCCTATAATTTTATTTTCATGCTCCAGCAACAAGATTAACTAAGTCAGAGTTGTTGTCGTTATCGCCATTCGAGCATAGCGCAATATGGATCTCATCTCTGTTTCTATTTATCTCTTGTCAACTTTCAGTTTAGTGAAAATAGCCTCGAAGTAAATCTGTAATTGTGTCATAGCCCTTCTAATCAATAAAGCATTCCATTTGAATGAAATTTGTCGTTTTCCGTCATATTCTGTTCTGGAGATTCTTTCGGCATGTATTCAGCAGACTTCAGAATGCTGTGTTCTTGCTGAATCTGAATTGCCTGTACCTGCTAAATAGGCTCGGGCGTCACTAAAATCAGCAGTCACTGTGAGTCTGGTGCAACAGAGGAACACTGTGATAAATGATGTAGTGCTGCAGGAGCATAGATCTGGCCAGCACTCTGCAGAGAATCTCCTGTCCTCTGCTTTTTTTTTTTTACTATTTCTGTATCTAATTACAACCTCTATTTTCTCCCTTTTCTGCTTCGTCTCCTTCTTTTCTTTCCCCTCCATTTGACAGACGCTCTCACTTTATTATGGCCCACGCTGGCCTTTTTATTGCCCAGCAGCAAACTTTGCACAATTAGTAACTAAGGGAGAGCGGATGAATTCTTTAGGCTGCTTCTGACGTCCTCACAGAAAAAAAGGAAATGAAATCAGCGTAGGACCCTAATCACATTTGTGTTCGCCTTGATTGCGTTTATAGACATTCTGTCGTTCTGCACTCCCCCAGTTGAGCTTTTCATAATTACTCTCCTCTTGCATTTGTTTATTTATATCCCCATGTACAATATGTGCCAAGCTCTTTGCCAATAAGGGAGGATGAGAAGATTATGGAGGTGAGGAGTGAAAAACTGGAAGCCTTTTAGGAGAGATCATAAAATTATTACCATCCTCTTTGTGTTTGAAATCATCTGGTCTTAGACAGTCATACGTCTCCAGGCTAGGGCCAGAGAAATGGAAGCCTCAGGTTAAACATTAGCTGTAGGCAATGAGCATTAACAAAAGTCAGTGTTTGAAAGTCCTGACACTGCAGAGATGTAACGTCGCCCACTGATATAAACAAAAGCATACACTCTTTATGAGGCTCATGTATAGTTCCTTGTTTATTCCGAGTTCAGAGAACAAAGGACTAAACACAGACTTAGCACAAAGCATGTCTTTATACCAACTTATGTTGTTGGGACTGATAAAGAACGAAATAGGTGCCTTTATGAGGAGCACTGTGTTGAAATGTTACGGCGTTTGCATTTGTGCCTAATCACAGAAACACACATAGTTATATCGTTTTCTTTATTCAGATGACTCCCACACAGACTGTCTTTGCTTTATGCACATTCCACCTGTTCAAATGCGTATCTGAAGATATTATGTAAAGCAGGGGTTCTGAAACTTTATGTTTAAAGGTCTGAATTGGATTTCTAGATTAGGTCAAAGGTTAAGAACAACAAGTAATTAGAAAGTGCATTTTGTTACATTTTCCTTACCTCTTAAAATCGAAAGAAAGAGTATGTAATGTTCTGTTCCCTTGATCCCTATAGCATTTTCAAGAGTTTTTGAGAGAATACTGTGATCAGCTGGATTAAATGCAGCGCTGAGATCTAACAGGGCAACTACTGTCCCAAGTCTATTATCTGAGACCCTTAGAATGTCATTAGGGAGTTTCACCAGAGTGGTTTCAGAGTTATGATGAACTCTGAAGCCTGACTCAAACTCTTTAAATAAATTATTACCTTGGAAAAGCTGACACAATACATAAGGATTTTTTTTCAGCTTTTTAGGAAAAGAAGATTAGACATAATCTGTGATTTATTAAATCCCTGAGTGAAGGGAACTTTAAGCATGTCTAAAAATAAAAGTTGAAGTTTTGAAATATTCTTCTTTGAATGAAGAAATAGTCTGTTTCAATTCCTGCAATGTTCAACAGTCTGTCTGCATTTCCATCTGTCTGTTTATCTATAGTACAATTTATAGTACAGTAGTTGCTGGATTGTTTTTTCGCTTTTCCAAAATGATGGTGTGAGATAAGTCTTTATTGACATATTACACTTTTTTGTGGACATCCTTGAGAATGGTATACCAGCTTTTGGTTGTTACATCAAATAAATCATGGATGCTATCTTATAAGCATTTCAAATTCTGCGATTTAGTCAGTGTTCTCTGTGTGATAAAGATAATAAGGCGTTTATCAGGTTTGGATTAATTTGGGATTTGGTCCAAGGTCTAAACTCTAAACTTTAAAATTGCTGATCTAAAGCACTTCACAGCAAAGCAAGCAGATCCTATGGTGTTTCCTTCCATTGTTTGGAACAGTCTGAGGGGTGATTTAAGCTAGTCAACATAGGTATTGAGAATAAGCAATCTGATTGCCATCAGACTGGATTTTTTGATTAGATCACGGATTTATGTCACAGAACAGCCGAAGGCAGTATTTGCAAACTCGACTGCACGGTCTTGTCTTTTACAAAACCCAGCCCAGTTCTCTGTATACCTCCTCAGATCTGGCTCTCGCTGTACGTAATTGAAAAAACCACCTTTGGGATGCATATATTTGGTTTACAACACGCGCTATCAAAACAAAATCAAGGTACTTGGTTGTGGGTCAGGCATTAACTGGCAGTACAAAAAGACATTTTGGAGTGATCCTGGGCAAGTTTACTTTTAGCTGGAATGCCACTTGTGACATGAATTTCTACATAGCTATATCACTGCTTTCTAAATATTTATTTTAACTATTTTCTTGGGCTGCACAGTGGCGCGTGGGTAGCACTGTTGCCATACAGTAAGATGGCTCTGGATTCAATTCCACCTTGGGTCTTGGGTCTGTCTGCAAGGAGTTTGCATGTTCTCCCGTTGCATGCGTGGGTTCTCTCCGGGTACTTCGGCTTCCTCCCACAGTCCAAAAACATGGCTGTTAGGCTGATTGGGAACTCTAAATTGTCCTTAGGTGTGAGTGTGTGTATGAGTAGTTGTTCGTCCTGTGTGTGTCTGTGTTGCCCTTCGATTGACTGGCGACCCTATTGTAAGCCGGAGATGAACGCCAGGTAGACCCACCCGACTCCGATAGGGACAAGGGTATACAGAAAATGGATGGATGGATGGACTTTTTTAATTTAGTTCGATTTTATGTCAGTGGCTCAATTAGAACGTTTTTAACTAACGGAAACTTTGATACCTTCAATACGCTTACCAGCTGTTTGATATTGACACCCCAAAAAAAAAAAAAATACAAAAAATGTTTAAGTGTCTTCTTTAACGTTTTCAGAAGTGTCGGTTTAAGTTTTCGCCATTTGCTTCGTCACCAAGCACAAGACAAAACTTTTTGCTCCGACACAGTTTGCTGCACCACAGATGTCATATATTGGACATAGTGATCTCCCATCTGTTTACATAGTACTTATGCAGCTGATGATGTACTGATTTCTCAACAACATCCCATTTTAGCCTTGAACATTTTACTATTACTCTGTGTTACATACAGGTAATGAGAGTTTTTACTTAAACAAAGACATTGGCAGTTATTGAGGTAGAACCTGGTTATTACATCTTGGGTTATACTAGACATTTTTCAAGGTATGTGACCAAAAAATATCCTACTATTTTACATATTCTGTTGACGTAAAATAGGGAAAACAACTTGCAGAGATTCAGTAAGCAGCCTCAAGGTTGCAAAATTAAGTCAATGGATGGAGGGATATTTATGCCTCCTCGCCCTAATTTTTCAAACAAAAGTTTGACAAGCACATAAAAGTCCTGTCTGACACACATTATCTATCAATCGTGCACATTCCACATGGATTCATTTTCATCAGCTCAGAGCTGCTCATTAATGCCCTGTTTGTTAGGATATACTTTAAAGATTTCACAGATTTCTTTCTCACAGCTTTGTACTTTTATGAGGGGAAAAGTGAGCAGCAGTGCCTACCCACATCTACATCATTAAAAATCTGGAATGTTAAACAGCTGGAGACGATGAGGCATCTGTTTCAGTGAAACATTAACTGGTTCCTAGAAGATGGTTCAGCCACTCTCATCACTCCTTCAGTGGGCTGGCCTTGGATGAGATGTCAACAGCAGTCTCATCAATGTGTGTCCCTCTTAGTGGTGCTGCTCACATTTGAACTGATCACAAAGTTCTGAACATCAGCTCCGGTCACTTACAATCTGAGAAATCCCAGGGGAATTTGATACTCTCTCAAACGTTCCAGTTCAAGGTTTCTATTCTTTGTATACTGTTCAGACTTACCCTGACTCAATAATCTTTTGGTTACAAAGTAAAACATTTAAACTGGTTACCCTCCTTTTACTAACTCTGTCCATGTCCTCTTTGTTTTTACAGGTTCAGCTGATCCACTACAATCATGAGCTGTATACAAATTACACAGAAGCGACTAAAAGCCCTAATGGACTGGTCATTGTGTCCATATTCATGAAGGTAAGTCAGATAAGGTAAAGCGAAGACTTTGATAATTTTGCCTACCAAAAATCTATTCACTGAAAAGGAAATTCAGTTTTTCTGGACTCAGCTAACCCCGGAAGATGCTCCCAAGACATCCGGCACATCCTGAGTTATTTTGTAGAGTTATAGCAAAATTGATTTGGAAATTAGTTTTTGTTGTTGTTGTTGCATTCAAGGCGTTTTGAGTTAGCAGTAACTTCTCAAAAAACCTGACCTGGTTTTATCTGCGGTGTAATCATTACAAGACAGCTGCAGTGTAAAATGCACTGGAGGACCATGTGCTCCAAGCTGTGAAAAAGGAATTAACTGGCAGCTAAGTATAGGCGAAACTCTTCAAAGATGGAGAAGATGGAGCAATTGTCTTATGTCTAGGAATATAGCTTTTATTTTGCGTTCAGTCGATGACTCTATGGGAGTGGCTAGGTTTCTTCTTCAACTGGCAATACATTCTGTAGGACTGTCTTGTATCTCGTCAAGCATCAGACTGGACTATTTTTTCAATTCTTTTCTGTCTGTACTTTGACTGTAATAGTGTGATATTTTTCGTAGTAATGGAAAAGGAATTGGCTCTTTGTTTTGCTTTAAATGTTGTTATATCATATTTGTTTTTAATTAGTGCTGCAAATAAAATAATTTGTCTTGTCTAGAAGGAATAAAATAAGAAAAAAAATTCTGTTTCACAGCAGATTTACAACGTTTTTAATCAGATCCCAATGACACTTATCATAGATAATTATCACTGATCCAATTGGGAGCACAGCGGCTTAACAGCTAGAATATGGGCTAGGATTCTTCTGTCTGGCTCTACAACTAACAATAAATTAGGCTATTCTTCCAATTAGTATAAAAAGTTATTAATCCGTTTTCTACAGCCAAAAAAAAACATTTTAGAATCATGTCCTTGGGACTCATATACAATCTATTCCAGTAACTGTTATATTCCCTTTGGTAAAAAACTAAATTCCATTGCAAAGGCATTTCTTATAAGCAACACAATTTTAATTATTGTTATAAATTGGGTGTTATAGAAAGTAATTAAATTAAATGTAACTATATCCCAATCAGCATTAATTTTAAAGCAGTACTCCTAACAGGACTGACAGAAACAGTGTCAGGCACACATTACTAACAACAAACTGAAACACAGAAAAGGCCTACTTTGATTATAAAAAGGAACACAAACACTGTTTATAGATTGAGCTTTAAATAGCGACTGTGACAACAACTCTGTGTGTTGTACACTGATCCAAAGAACCTACAATATCAAAACAAACAGGCTGTAATTAAAACGCAAGAAAGCTTTAATAATTTCAGTGTTTACCCATTTTGTATTGCTATTGAAGCTGAGTGATTTTTTATTTTTTTTTAACTCAGTTTAGACAATGAAAAATAATATGTAGGTAGCTGTGAGTTTCTGGAATGTTGGTGCCCAGCTGGAATCAACGTTTTAATGCCTTTCTCTGCTTCCAGTGGTGGTGACAACTGGTTTTAAGCATGCAGTTTGGAACTGACATATATTATAATGAGGGATAAAAATCACAAACGCACGTCAGAGTAGCTGAATATTTGAAATTAAAATAACTTGTAAGAGATTGATGAACTGTCCAGGATTTTACTGACTGATGAGAAAGGCTTTATGAATTAAGTCTACTTTCTAATCATCTGCCTGCACCTGAAATCTGTCCAGCACTCAAGTAAATGACATTCACTAAATTCCAACAATGTTCAAATGATCTTTGAAGAATGTTGTAGTAATTTAAAACCAATATATGTTCAAATTAACTAATTTTTTTAATATTTGTACTAGAAGCAGCCATGAAGTACAATATTCATATAAATAATCATTACAACTATGCGACAAGTGGTGGCATACCAAACCTTCATCGCTTTTAATGAAAAGAAGCTAACCAGCGGCGTACTGGTTGATAATTGCAAGAAAACAAGCAAATAATGCCAAAAGCTTTTTGAAGCTGGGTAAAGATAAATCCTCTTAAATGTTCATGCCAGTTTTCAGTTTACCTTTGCTGGTGTAATGCACTTTTTATTACGAGGCTAATTTAGCGTTTCTACACATGTCTCTCGATATAACAAATCTCAACATATCCCTTCTAACTCTTACTCCTTGAATGTCTGAGCTCCTCTTATTCAAGATCTCACAATTCAACAACAATTAGCTATCTAATTATCCTGTATGGCGAAACAACATGCAGTCTGGATTTGTGTCAGTGCTGAGCCCCGCTTTCAGGATGATTGAAGCGCTCTGTTGTCCCTTTGTTGTTTTTGACAAGTCCCGAGCTCGAATGAGAGTCTGGGAGATCAAAGAGGCAGCCAATGTCCTTTGCCACTCTGCACACTGAAGCTGAAAGTTCAGCTCGCAACAACTAATGAGCTCCCAAATGTCAATGGGCCCATCACTGAGTCCCGAGAAGATGGAGGAAATTGTGACCTGGGTCAGCCCTCCTTGACTTGGCTCCTCAACACAAGGGTGTGGGGGTGCTGCAGGTGTGATGCCCGTAGACCATGATGCTGGAACAGTCACTGCACAGCTGCTTATGGATTCTTCTATTGGACATATTACATGCGTGCATCTATAATATTAGGTTAAACCCACACCACAGGTCGGGAACATCCAAGTTCATCTACATACAGAATGAATCAGTCATAAATTAATATAGAATTTATGCTATGGGTTATATGCTGGAATGAAACTGGACAAAAAAAGAACGTTCAAACATTTCAAATGTTGTTAAAAATCCTTTTTAAGGACATTTCAACAAGAGTAATGTCCAAAGAGTTGCATGTTGTTTTCATCTGATCAGGACCCTTCCTCCCAGTTTTTGATTTGCAGTTTTTCATTTGCTTGTCACAATTCTCAGCAAAACTTTTGTTTTTCGTGCAAATTATGCAAGAATCTCCTGTTTGTGGCCGGTTTATGGCAAAAGTATGTTCCCATTATGGCCCCAGTGGTGTTTACAGGAACAGTTAAAGTTTAAAACAGCAATTAAAATTACTGCTATCAAAAAAACAATTACATTGTTTTTTGTTTTTTTCTATGTGAATTGCTAAAGGTTGTTGCCAATTTTGCCACATATTTCCATGAGGAAAAAAAAAGTGGTTATTTTTTATCCAATATTAATGTTTTAAGGTTCCTATGCTAACATCAAAGTTCATATAATCAGAGCAATTCATTAGAAAACAATGAATCTTACATGATTTATATTATACCTCTGGGATCCTACACCATTAATGCAGCAATAAAGTAAAAATCCAAATTGATGTTTTAATGAAACAAGGAAAAGATTCAACACAACAATATATATCATCTTTTACAATATCTTAGTATAACATGGGAAAAAATTGATCATATCTAATCCCATCTATCTGCACTGAGGAGTTGCACATACTTAACACATGGAACAAAACATGTGTTTTCTTAAATATTGCTTTAATCATAGAAAGATTTAGCTGGAGGTCTAAAGGTATAAAAGCCAAAAGGGTCTAAAGCATAATGTTTCTGTTGCTTCTAATCCTAATCAAGATCAGTTCTGCTGCCTTCTATATAGTTGAAATATCTGTGACAGAAAATGTTTTTTTGCTTAAAATTTAAATAAGCCAGAAGAAGCAATGGTTTAGATGAACAGTGCTTCTCAAAAAATAAATTGGTTGTTAAATAGTAATTTTGGTTGAAATGTCTTTACCCAGAGTTTCAGTGCGGCCTGTTCTTTTAAGAAAAACATGAGCATTAAATAATACAGATGAGCCATTGTAAAGCTGTGACTCAACTGTAAATATATAGTCCAGACTTAAGGGGAAAATTGTTTGGCTGCAAACAGAAAGTGATGGTAAACTTTTCCTAAAATGATTTAATGCTAAATGTGAGGCATGTAAAGCCCTCAGCCTTTTTTATGTGGAGTTTAAATGTGTTCCTTGTGCAGCCATAGGGTTTCTCTGAAAACTCTGTATTGCTATTTCTAAATTACCATTAGGCGTTACTGTTTTATGGATAGTTGTGTTCCTCACTCTGGGTCCTGTAGTGCACTGGTGACCTGTCCTGGGTGGACTCCGCCTCTTGGCAGTAGACCACCTGAGATTGGCACTAGTTCACTTCTCACCAACACACAGAATTAAAATTGCATAGAAGCTGCATGGATGTTATAAGCATATCAGCATAAATTCCCTCTGTGCGTAATATTAGTTTCAGAACAGAACCTCTGAAACATAGTAGTACATTAGTACATTAAATGGTTTTGTTCTTAGCTACAATAACAACACGTTTGGAAATTTATGCCTCTGGCACACTTCTTTCCAGCAGCACTAATTGCCTCTCAGTTAAAAAATATTCATATCCAGGCTAAAACAACAGTGACAAATGAAATTAAACCTAAATAATGCTAAACATAAAAGTAGTTTACTAAAAAACTGTGTATGTTCATACTGTACAGCTAGACAAGCCTTCCTTTTTGTCATTATATCTTTCTAAAAATAAATTCATAAAATACAAACAGAAAACTCAACGGAAAAAAGGAAAGCTAGGTCATGTGTTTCGTCTCGCCACCTGACACCCACTACAAAAAATACCTGATACTCTTATTTTTCTCCCCCTAAAGTGTTTTGGTCCCACTTTCTTAAAGCATGTGTCACCCAGTTACGTCCTCCACAGAGCTGTTAGGTGGTCATTAGACAAATCCTCCCAGGAATGGAGGCTCATTTTCTCACTTTTTCCCATGATTCATGCTTGCTTTGTTGTTTTTGTTATTTTCACATTTTGGATTTCATCCCTGGTTCAAGTTTTTTATATCAACTCAGAATGCTTGTAAGGATGCTTATTCTTTTCAATTCAATTTTGAGGAACCTTTTAGGATCACACTGGATGAATGAGGCCCAATGAGGTTGAAATCCAATGTCCAAATGTGAGGCAGAAAAACAGGAATGTGCATGACAAAAGTATTTATGCCATTCGAAGATTTTTATATCTTGTGTTACATCTACAAATGTCCATCATTTATTTTGGATTAATGAAACAGCCCAACATGATGTAATTTGTGAGTATGAAGTGGTTGGAAAATGACACATAGGTTTGATATTTTGGTCTGCATTTGTAAAAAGGCTCAATAGCTTTAGTCCAAAGGTTCAACAAACTGGTCAAGAAGGCTGGGTCTGTTCTGGGGACTAATGTGGAATCTCTGGAGAGATTGTTCTAAGATGGTGGAATGACCTACCAAGTGCCGCAAGAACAGCAGTGTCCCTGTCTATCTTCAAGAAACTCTTGAAGGCCCCCCTCTTCAAACAGCATGATTTTGGCCCATACCTCTATACCCCCCCTCTACTACTCTTACTGAACTTCACTCTATCTCGTCACTGTTACCAATGACTCTGACTAGGGATTTTTCTCTAGATAGTTTATGGTCAGATTGATAATAAGTGTAACATTGTGTTTAGTTTTTTAAGTCACTTTGGATAAAACCGTTTGCTAAATGCATCAACATAAATATAAAAAAAATACAATTTATTTCAACGCATTTATAAATTATAGTGCAATGCTGGGACAGTGAAGCTGGTTAGGGCTGATGAGAAATGAACAGAACTTAATGAACTTAACAGAACTTATTTCATGAAATTAATTCCTTATTGAGTGCAAAATTCACAAACAGTTCCTGGAAGTTCACCATTCAGCAGGACGTTGATTCAAAACAAACCTTCGGAGATACACATAATTATCTGGATCAAAATATATTCATCAAAATTAAATAAGTCAAATCAAAAATACTGTATTTATCCCAAAGGGAAATTAAATGGTGTTGGAGTAACTCATTTGACTAAGGAGTTGTTGTAGATGGTGATGGCTGTTTTGCAACATCTAATTATAATCCCTTTTAAAATCCATCTAAGAACCAATGGCAAAGTCTTTGTCTTCTACTCCAAAATACTTCCAGATAAAATTTCAGCAGCGACAAGATATTGAAGTAAGGGGACGAATAAATGTAAAAACCCTGTTCAAAGTGCTATTTGTTCAAATGTAGTGAGAACTGTGTATACTGTTCTTTTTTTCTTCCATATCAGGACACACTACACACCTTCTGTGGGTCTATCACATAATGTTCAACTCAATAGATGGTGTGATAGGTTGTTTGATAACATGAAAGTCCATATGATATGAAGGCATTATAAGGAAATCTATCCAGGTTTTTCTTTTATTATTTGTTGTTTGTTTTTATTATGAACCATGTAAAAAATATTTTGCACCACAGACAGTCTTGAGTTAATATTCCGACACATGTTATAGAGTCTACAATAATCTCAGGCCCATAGTGAAGACATTTCTTGTGTTGAATTAAATGATACCCGCAGGTACCTCTAGGACAACTGATCAAAAAAACGAGGGAGACGGAGTGCAGGAATGTCCACAGAGCAGTATGAGGGGCTCTTAAGCCATAATGCCTGCCTGAAGATGGGAAAGGGCAGCGGCTAAGTAATTTTCATGCAAGTAAAAGAGGTGGATGACAGTCACATCTCTTTTTAATCACTTTGCCAAAAGACACCGTTATAGCTGGTAAATCCACATAGCTGATGGAGTCGGTGGTTAAAGAAGAAAAGAGGCAGCGCAGAGCCTCGAGGAGGGCATTAAGCCCAAGGTGATGGATCCCATGATGATCCTTTATATGCACCTTCAAATAAATGAGAGGGTCATTCAGTATTCAGGTCTATTCACAGCATTGGATTGAATGACCACTGGCATGTTATTTAGATTTTTTTTCATATCATGTGTGTTTTATCAGCCTCAAAAATGTGTATTTTAAATCTGTTTAACTAGGTTGTGAAAGTAGGGCGACCATAGGAGATTGTTGTGTAACAATAGGTTTGATTTTGGCTATGAAAAACTATAATTGATTCAATCAGTATTTAACAAATATAGTGAGTCAGATCAAAATACAGAGTCAGGACACCAACTGAGTCTCAGGAAAAAATAATAGCCAAGTTGTTCAATCTCAGTTATGGCTTATAAGGCTTAGGTTTCACAATAACAATAGAAAAAGGAATAAGTCCAGCACTGGCGTTATCAAACAGCAAGGTACTAAACACATAGGAAAAATAGATTATTAACAAAAATAATTCAACCTTCCAGGTAAAATATCTTAATCCACAAATTATTAAGATTGAAAAAAATACCAAAAACTAAAATGTTAAAAGAAATCTAGGTTTATTTATCAGTTTATAGAAATGAGGCCAAATTAATTCTTGTCAGTTTTGATGCTCAATACAGTTTTATTAGACTTGACCTTGTTGTTTTTCCCCTTTTGAGATGATTGGAGCTGACTGGGACTAGAAGCTCCACCTCAAACCATCTGCTGAGAGATAATTCTTATTCTTACTCTTAAAAATTATTAGAATCATTGATGGACCTGCTGGTGTGGGCAGAGGGGCTTTTCAAACGGCCTCGGTGGGGAAAACCTGCTGCGATTTGCGGTACGACTAACACCTTGGAAGAACAAAGGTTATTGCTGCTCAGTCAGCACCTGGCCGAGCATTGGTTCAACTAGAATATATTAGCTGAGACAGTAGGTTGTCTTCGGCAGGGCACTATTTTTTTGTCCATGGTCTCTCCCCTCAGCCTCAGACTGAAGCAAGCACCAGGGCTGTGACAGAATCAGACACAATCTCTCAAGTAATCTATAATCAGTCCAAACACTCCTGTAGAATCATGAACGAGGATTCTTCCTTTAGACACGATATACACATTAGCTGGGCTGCTAGGTAACTTCTAATATACTTACTTATAGCAAGAAAGCACATTTTAGGAAGTTTAAAAGAAAAACCTAAATCTAATTCCGCCAGAGGAAGGACACGTTTTAGTAAGTGCACCAGACACTAGTGGTTTTCTATGTCAAATGTTTATGAAGAATGTCACATGCCGCATAGACAATTCAAGCTTAAGCCATCAGTTGTCCTTTTTTCTGTCACTATTAGGGCTTATTAGGGCTAATTTGATAACATAATACAGTTTTAGCTTATGAATGCCAGTTCAAATACCCAGTGGGTTTTATACACAACTCTCAAATTTAACTGTTTCTAGGTTTCTGTGAGCCAACATCCGATGTCTGGCTAAACCGGTTCTGTTATCTGGCCCAACAAAGTTTTGATATGAACAGTTTTAGTAGAACTATTTTAATTGTGGAAAAAAAAGACTATCTCTGCAGTCAAGTACAGAAAGTTTTAATAGAACATTAAAACAGTTGTTTGGTTGCTTTATGTACACTTTTCTTAGCTGATCCTGTTGTTTTAAGCTTTCCAAATGGAGGAAGGAACATGTTTAGCGCTTTTTCTTTTGAGACCAGAACAAACGTCCTCTGTTGTCAGAGGAGGGGTGTTTATTGTTTCAAAAGGAAATGCTACATCAAGCTGAGGCACATTCAGCAAACCTTTTACTTTCATCTATGATAAAATTATATTTGTTTTGATCTATAATAGAATTATCGCTGCATAAAAAAAAATGTCACAATTTGTTTTTCCATATTCACAAAGATTCATTGTGTTTTTAGTCCAAAGCAGTGTGTGTCTAAGATTATTATATGATTTCTTAGAACCAGTGGGAGCGTTTGTTTTTCTCCAAAAGGTAGAAGAGCAGTAGAAAATTGTGTAAGGGCCTCTGACGGAGAAAAATGCATGAATGAACTTCAGCATTTCATGGCCATTAAAGGTAACATTTAGATAAAATACTTAAGAGTCCTGTCGTGAGTAGATTAAAGTCTGAGTGGAGACACTTTAATTTTAGATGGGTTTAATTGAATTTTTCACCATATCTAACCTCTTCTGTGCCTTCAATTCTCTTTAATCCAGATCGCTGAGACGTCAAACTCGTTCCTGAATCGCATGCTGAACAGAGACACCATCACAAGAATAACATATAAAAGTAAGTGCCTGTGCAGTCATTTACATGCAAGAATATCCTCACTCACTCAGTCATAACCTATATACATGTAGTACAGTGTTACTTGAAGGAACTGTTTTTTGGGGGGGTTTTATCTTCAGAAGTGTAGGGCAAAAGCATGCTATTATTCTTATGCTTCAGCATCTCATTCAAAGAACAGGTGTTGCTAAAAAATGTTAATAGATAATTAACCCTAGAAAATGGTGGCAAAATAAAGCTTATAAACGCTGTGACACAGCATTTGTTAGCCTCTGGATTTCTCCTGTTTTTGTATTTGGTATTTATAGTGATCTTGACATATTAATAATTTAAAAAAAGGCGTAACAGAGGTTCCTTACACATATTCCTTACAAGTATTTACAGAGTTTCTAATATTGTTTCTTGTATTGTTATTAACATATTACTCTAAATGACCATATTTACTGGAATTTCTAATTGCTACACAACATTTTGCTCTAGTATGGACTAAATACTGTTGAGTACAACTTCTTCACAGAACACAAGTAGAAAAAAAAAGGTAGTAAAAATTATAAATCAGTATCTTGTTTTTCTTTTACTTTAGTTTTTCATTCAAAGACAGTGATACTGTGATAACAAAAGTTTAAAAGAGACTTAATTCATAGGGTTTAATGGATGTCTTCCTCTCATTTATGCTACAACAACTTTAAATCTTCTCTGAAGGCTTTCCACTGGTTGTATTTGCTTATTTATGGAAATGTCTGACCATCACAGAGTGCTGTGCTTAGGCCACCTAAATGGCCCCAATAAAGGTCCCAATAATACCATATTATTTTTGTTGTTTATTCTAGATAAACCTCTTGTCATCAGTTGGGATCTGCTGTCAAAATGATGACAGATGATGATTAAAGATAAACATTTCCAGTGTTGGTTCCATTAGAGTATTGATGAGTTAAAAAATTAGATTAATGGCAGTTTTTGTGCAGTTTACTGGTAAAGCTTACCCTTCTTTATGCAACTGTCCGAACGAGTCCTATGTTAAATTGTCATCACAATTCTCGTCAAAATAGAAACCCAAGATATTGTAAAATAATTCCATCTGCACCAAAACTCTGCATTTTTTTTTTTTTTTTTTTACCTCAATCGACCTCGCGTTCAGGTTTTACTTTGAAGAAACTTGGTTCCATTTAGTCACCGTTACTTTACTTGATGTGTTCAAATACTTGTTTTGAAGGTCGTCAAGTTGGAGGCATTTGTTTAACTTCAGAAAAAGTTTGTCTTTTCAACACCTGTGATTAGGCAGTCGTTGCATTTCTGTTCAGGATCTTTTAGAGAGCCATTATATTGTTGGAAGATTAGGACGTCCAGATAGCTGCTTGAGAAAAACCACTGATAGCTGGAGGGGGCTTTTGGTACAGCAGAAGACGACAGCTGCTCTCCAGAGATCTCACTCCATCCCACTGCACAGATTGCCTGAGGCTAATTTAAAAGAAAAGACAAATAATTGTATTAATGGTTTGGAGGTGAGTGGCAGATAACATGTGCTGACCTCTGGTGGTTTGGAGGAGTCCCAGAGGCATTTGGGTGCAGCTTAAGGGTGTTTTGCTGTTAGGGGGGCATTCTTTGTTTCCACAAGAGTAGCTGTGGAGGATTCTGACAGCTGTCCAAAAAAACTCAGCCCGATGCACCACCTCACACAAGCTGGCTCAGGCACGCACACACCACCACCCACTCATGCTTCTGAGGTTTGCAGTCTCCCAAAGCATCATAATGCACATATGTGCAGTCATGCAAACAGAATGATACATTTACACCATGTATTTTTAAGAGATCAGAATCAAGATACACATCCCTTAAAATGACATAGGTGGATTTCACAGAATATGTTGGAATTCGAGTTGAGAACTATCAAATCCATCAAATTTACACAAATTAGGTGGAACTATAATCAAGTTTACTTCAATATTTAACAAAAAAAACTAATGTACACACTTTTTAAACATAAATCAAAGCATCTGTAAATTATCTTTAGCACATCTTTATTCTTAAAAAAGGGTAACCATTGAAACAACACTAAAGAAGTTTCAGTTTTGGTTGATATTGGCGGCCAGTGGATAAAAGCGGTAGTGTTTTGCCTGAAGGAAGACTGCATTTCCCATGAGGACCAGTGCATTGTGCATAAAATCCTAATCCTCCCGTCGCCTGCAGTTGCATTGAAGCACAGTTCTGTTTCCAGTGACTGTGTGAAGGATAAAAAGCGATTAGATGATTGCTTTGTGGTGAAACAAGGATGATCTTGAACATAAGAAACAGGGGAAGTGACATATGCCGTAAAGCAGTCAGCACATTTGTAGTTGTTTTGTGTGACAGGGTTCCTGCCACCCTCCTCAAAGTTGTTTAGTGCCGCTTAAAGTGATGTAGAGACAGAGGTGTCATTCAACGAGCTGTAAGTCAACATAGAATCACAAAAGTTATATTTTATGAAGGTTGAAAAGTTACTTAGTGTCGCTTTAAAACTATTTGGGCAACATTGAGCAAAGTACAATCAAAGCAGAGGTTTTAAAGATTGTACTCTGGTGTCATTAAACATGGCCTTTGGTCTGATTTTGTTTTATCCTCAGACAGAATAGTAGGAACATGAGAAGAACTTTGGAACCATGCTTCTCACAACTGAGCATTCTCTACCCAAACATGCTGCTGCTCAAACTTCCTATGAAAAAGGACTTTTGTGTTACCTTTTTCTTTGTTTTTGAAAATGTAAATTAAAATTCAAGGACATTCAATCTGGCTAAAAGAATTGGCTGAGAAACTTAGTGTCGATTTATCACTGCTTTCAAAATATGCAAATAGATTAGCCCACACCTGCAACCAGCACAATTGTTAACTCGAAAAGGGAAATGAAGCTTCAAAGAAATGGAGGGAAATAAAATGAACTGGTTGAAACAGCCTAACTACCAACACATTCAGCATTTGAGGTAATATCTGAGAGGAGGTGGTGTGTTGGTGCTTTATTTTTTACAACACAGGTTGATGAAATCATAGATTCAATCTTTCAATCCACACAGATGTCACAATTTAACCTGTAAAAGCTCCACTATTGTCGGACCCAATTCAGAAAATGTTTTCCCAAACATACCAAGAGACCATTGGTAGGTCCATTCTAGTCTTTTCTGTTCAACAGACTTTTAAATACGTGAATGTCAAACATTTTGTTGTTATTCTGTCAGACTATGTAATTTAACATACAGTCAGAATCCTATAGCAACCAGGCTTGATGCAGTTTAATTAGCTTTCAAGTTTCAGCAGTTGACTTCGGTGACCCTTTTAGAGTGGGCTGTCCGTTTGTCATCTTAGGCTCCGGAATATGATGAGTTACTGGGAGCAATCTAGTGGTGTGTGAGCACAGAGCCATTGATGGACTGCCCAATTAGCATTGTGACAGTGAAGACAGTCAGGATGAAACAGGTTTTGAAGTGCAACACCAACAGCCTGCCACTCACCCAACTCTAGATGTTATATGAAAGAGGCGAGGAAAAATTAGTTCTGAAACATGAGCCGAGGGCATGATGAGCAGTAAGCAGTGTGCACTTGCTAAACCCCCACAGAATATTACGCTCAGGTCTCGGTGACAAGACTGAGTGTGATGAAAGAGTCAAACTGCAGTGCATGTTGTGAAGGCTTCAAACCAACTGCAACACTTGTCAACATGTCAGTGTCCAGGGTCATAAATATTTCACTTTACTTCATTATTAGCAGCCAAATGTGTAGCTGGGGTTGTTTTCACAGCGAGTCACTCGGTTAGGAAGTATGCATCATCGTTGGAAGATGTACTTACTTGGGAATCATTTTCGATTTTGTGGGTTCGAGAATAACTAATTCTCATTCAACTTTGACTCAGGGGGTATGTACTGTACTGTGTGTGTTCAGTTAAAATGGATGAGATTCGAACAGCACTCATAATCACAAATGTCAAACCTACTAAACAAACTGTTGGCTCAGACTGGCATGATTTTAATATATAACCAACGGATGACCCTGTAAGTAAAGCAAGTAAATGCATTGATTATTAAACAGACAGGTTGTAGTTTGTCACTGAAATAGAAGCGAATGAGAGTTGATCTTTTAAACTGTTCATCTAAAACTTACTGCAAGAGGCATGTTCTGGGACATGTGGGCAGGTTTTACTCTTATTCT
Source organism: Orestias chungarensis (assembly GCA_032876305.1). NCBI lineage: Eukaryota > Metazoa > Chordata > Actinopteri > Cyprinodontiformes > Cyprinodontidae > Orestias > Orestias chungarensis. The sequence goes on from JAVLVB010000391.1 coordinate 682,507, forward strand.
CCTGTAAGTAAAGCTGTTTTTGAAATGCTTTTTGCACCAAATCAGTAATGTCGTGCTGACTATAAAGCTGATTTTCAACCAGGCTCTAAGATATGGCTGGACTAAATGATCAAAGGTTGTATTAGGATTGAAAATCTCATCGTCATTTTTTTCTTTCACTATTTCTTACACAATCCGAACTTTTGCCATACCACTAAATTAAAAATATCTGCAACGTAAAATTATATACCAATTGCTATACGTATTCTTTTACCTAATTATTTTCTAACTATTCAAAGCAGTTTGGAAAAAACATAATATACTGTCGTTATTCCTGGAACGTCTATCTGCTGGTTGGCATTATTTGTTTCAGCTGAACAATTTCCTTCCTAGCTTTGACCTTAACTGGATTTCCCATTTTATACAAATGCCTGTATCGGGTTCTTTAGGGAAATTTCTATCCTTCTAAATACACAAAAACATAATTTTAAACTGGTTCTTTTAAACTCGTCTTTAAAGTGAGTTTGGCTATACCTTACCCTGATACCCTAAAAGAGATTTAAGTGAATGTGGAACATATTTCAGCTCGTAAATCATAATTAGAAACACTCAGGGAAAGTCATATTCCTTCCCTCTGTGCATTTTACATTCAAACACAAACAGAACAAAGTGTGTCCTGTTAATAAACTGTTATTTTATTGTCTTTCTATTTTTCTCTCTGCAGATGATGCATATCTTCTGACTGGCCTCAACATAGAGGAGATTTACCCAGAAACTATCAGTTTCATCACCTATGAAGGATCAATGACTATTCCTCCATGCTTTGAAACAGCCACATGGATCCTGATGAACAAGCCAGTGTACCTCACACGCATGCAGGTGAGCCACAGTCAGAGCAATCCAGGGTGTATAAAAAAAATCTCATCTCAGTAAAGAATGCTTGTAATTCCTCTAAGTAATGTTCTATCCAGCGTGTCCTGGAAAGTAATGCTGTGAATGTTTCAATATTGCTTCTGTAAACTTCTGTCTCTGTCCCTGTCTCTATGTTTGCCTTTAGATGCACTCCTTGAGGCTGCTGAGTCAGAATCAGCCATCTCAGATCTTTCTTAGCATGAGTGACAATGATCGCCCCGTCCAGCAGCTGAACAACCGCTGCATCCGCACAAACATCAACTTTAGCATGCAGGGGAAGGACTGCCCCAACAATAGGGCTCAGAAGCTCCAGTACCGGGGTAAAACCATCTGTTTACTGGCCCTTTGGTATTTCTTTGTCAAAAAAATACATGCAAGAGAATACATTAGGACATGTTGTAAAGTAATACAGGTTATTTATTTTACTTAGAAGTTGATCTATTAAACTGCTCATCTTAAAGTAATTTCTAAAGACATATTCTGGGACATCTCAGCACCTTTCACTCTTATTCTGCTATTAGAAACACTATTTTAAGTGCTTTATGCACCAAATCAAGATCATTAGGATGACTAAAAGAAACTGAGATTTTTAATTCTATTTGGTCAATAGATGAGATATGGAGCACACAGACAAATCGAATAAGATGGTTCAGTGTTCGACAACAGTTTCTGAAAGTAATGCACAATGCAAACTCTGTAAACCACAGAAAATCCTATTCATCCATCCATCCATCCATCTATCCATCCATCCATCCATCCATCCAAACATTAATCCATCCACGTTCAGACGATTTAAAACATAAAGTAAGTAACACTTTTATTTACTTTGGGCCAAACCAGTGATGCTGGTGTTTGAATGAATATATAAAAATAAAAATCACCTTACATACATACTTATAATTTGGACAAATTGCTTTTAATGTCATAATGGGTTTTAAGTTCTTGACCCACATACGCAGAGACACTCAGAAGAATCGGTAAATAATAGTTTTATTGTAAAAGGAGTGAACGGGAAGGGGGAATCCAGCGATGATCTCTGCGGCGGCGGTGCACGGGAATGAGTGGCGGAAGTGACCCCCCGTGGCCACCTAGAGAACTGCAATAGAGACTCAACCTGACAGTACCCCCCCCTCAAGGATCGCCACCCGGCGATCCAGAAGATCTCTCGAACTCCTCCACCAAAGACGGATCCAAAATGAAAGAGCGGGGCACCCAGCAACGCTCTTCGGGACCGTAACCCTCCCAATCGACGAGGTACTGAAAACCACGACCACGTCGACGGGAGGCCACAATCCTCCGAACGTCATATGCCGGATGCCCATCAATCATACGGGCGGGCGGAGGGGTGTCGGCTGGAGGGCACAAGGTACTGGTCTGGACCGGTTTTACCTGGGAAACGTGGAATGTGGGATGGATCCTTAGGTTGGAGGGCAGATGAAGACGGACGGTGGACGGACTCACAATGGACTGGATGGTGTAGGGACCGATGAAACGGGGAGAGAGTTTCCGGGAGACGGACTTCAGGGGAATATCCCGGGATGACAGCCACACCTGCTGACCGGGAGAATAAACTGGTGCTGGAATGCGTCTCCGGTCAGCATACTTCTTATTCTGAGCCGCCGTACGTTGGAGGGCCAATACGGTATCCCTCCAGATGGTGCGCATACGGCGGACCTGATGGTGGACTGACATCACCGGGATCTCTCTCTCATCGGCCGGGAACAGTGGAGGCTGGTATCCTAAGGAGATCTCGAAAGGGGACAATCCAGTGGCGGCGGAGACGTGAGAATTATGTGCGTACTCGATCCAGGGAAGGTGTTGGTTCCAGTCGGTCTGGTGAGAGGATGTTAAACAACGGAGGGCTGCCTCGATCTCCT
>JAVLVB010000391.1:704644-730242 GCA_032876305.1 Orestias chungarensis
ATATATATATATATATATATATATATATATATATATATATATATATATATATATATATATATATATATATAGTGAAAATAAATAGGAATGTCTAGGTCAAAGCACTGGGGGTTAGACAGAATGACTTGCATTGATTTTCAACAGGAATTTGGCCTGTGCATTATGAGAGAAATAAATCGCTCTGTGTAAAGAAAAACCTAACTAAACATGAACACTGTACGACCCAATGAATTTGGAAATGTGCGCAAACACAGAAAAACCCCTACTGGTCCTCATCAACCAGCCGCACCCCCCACCTGAAACTCTGCAAGGATTGATCGATGACCTGATTGATGCCCTTTTAACCCGTCCAAACAGAACTATTCTTTAAACTGAGTGAGGAAGATCAGGAACTTTAGGTTTACATTACATATTTTTGAGCTGAACTTCTTCTATTTCATAGTAGTGTATAGTGTTTTCTAAAGCAGCATTATTTCCAGAGCAGAGTCCACTCAGATGTTTGTTTTTTTCAAGCCTGGCCTTGTTTTAAATCAACAGGGTTCACTAGCATTAGCCTCTCTCCTTCAGCTATTAAATTCTCCAGTCCAGATTGGTGTGCCTCCTCCTGATATGGAGATAAATAATGCCCAGAAGTGAATGTGAGCATATGGATGTGTAACATGCACTTTTTTGTTTGGTCTCTGATCCATGCCCTGTATATCACAGATCAGTAATGAAAAGATAGCATAGAGGGAAGGTGCAGAAAAGGGAGATTTTAGAAGGAGTGAATGCCCAAGGTTATGGAGGCTATTATTTTGCCTGATGTAAGAGATGCAGGATTGAACCAGAGCCCGAGGATGGATAATAAATAGGCCAGATGATTCAATGCCCCAACCACCTACTTTAACCCAGCCTAGCGCCACCACTTCTCTCCAAATAATCAGTTCTACCCTCATGACTCTGCTGTAGATCTCTGCGGACTTGCCCGCTATCTGGCCCTGCCAAAAGGAATAGATGTTATGAGCTGTGTATAAATTGCTGCTCTCACATTTTCAAGGGGGACATTCAATGATATTACATTAATAAGGGTGTAATAAGGTAGAGGCACACTGGGAGCATGAGCAGAGCAGAGCAGCTGCTGAGCCAAATCAAAAATGTGAATTTTGTGTGTTGACTCAAGAAACACACCTGAGCAGATGTGCGTCCAGCACAGAGGGGCTTTCAATCGGCACAGATACAGGAGAGTCAAAACTCTCTCATTGACTCAGGCAGAGGAAAACTCGAGGCTGTACATCTGGAAATAAAGGAGTAGGGTACACTGTAAAACATTTTAAGTCACTTAAACTTGCAAATGAAAGTCTACCTTCTGGCCTAAAAACGCATGTTAACTCAACTAGTATCTTATTTTTGTTTCAACTCAGAAATCAAAGTTTTAAAAAATAAATTGTACTACACTGTTCTTGATTGAACTTTTTTCACTTGCTGTCTCAACTTGACACTTTAAGTTGAATCAAAAAATCATTACACATTAACAGTACAACAAAACTGTTAATCACTTGTTTCAACTAAATACTATAAGTTAAATTAATAAAAAATTAACATTAGCAATCAAATATACCTTCCATACCTAGTTAAACAAAAACACATTTCTGCATGATTATAACTCACTGTTTTGAATTAAAATAACTTAATATGTGAAATACAATTTCACATTTCAAGTTAAAAGAATTTCTATTTTAAATTAGTTTTAACTTACATGATACATGACAGAACTCAATACTTTATCCCAAAGGGAAATTAATTGTTGATGCAAGTTAATAGATAAAGATTTCATTGGGAGATTTAAAAATATATGATAGCATGACTGGGTAGTAGGGTACATGTGTTTCTGTTGATTGTGTTACATAATAGTTAAAAGTTAGGTCAAGTTGCATGTTACTTTGTAGTGTAGTGTAGTACACAAAATGTAAATATAGTCTTACATCACAAATCCCGATTACGTTGGTGGAGTCGTCTGAAAATTAGCACGGGAGACTAATAAGGGCGGCAGTTCTTTGGTTTGGTTTGTGTCCTACCAAAATAAGTAATGGTATGTGAATGCAAGAGTTTAAATCATAATCTTCGTATAGACTGACAGAGAATGTTATTTATACAATACACGCCTCATTTTGAAGACATTCCAGGATGCTATTCAGGGCCAACCTCCTGCCCGATACAGCAGCTGCTTTGTAACAATATAGAAAACTGGGCATGAAGGCATCAAGTCCACCAAAAAAGGTATTCCAGCAGGTCTTTGGAAACAATTCTGCAGAACTTCCCAATTAGCTGAACAAAATAGCACAGAAAAGGGCATAAGTGAGGAAAATATAAGGGAAACAGAAACAGTCAGAACAGAAACTCAAACAAATAAATTACAGTATTTTCTGGATTGTAAGTCGCTCCGGAGTACAAATCGCACCAGCCATAAAATGCTTAATAAAATAGGAAAAGACATATATAAGTCACACTTTTTGGGGAAATTTATTTGACAAAATCCAACACCAAGAACAAGCTCTGATAGAGAGGCGACTGCGTTGCATGAAGCGATAACACCAAGAAGGTCCTCCTGCAAAGTCATTTATATTCATCTCCTTGGCAAATACCTGGGCGTTGAGATGCAACTGCACTGTTGACAAGCCTCCCCCGGCAGCACGTTGTTCAAGCACCCATGTGTGAACTCCTTCCTCCAGTTGTGGCCACCTAGCTTTTAGCCCGCTATTGGCCTTTTTTTGTTTTCTTCATTTCAGTAAGTTACCTCCGCTTTTCGTCAGTCCCTTACAAGTTACTCGCTATCTCCAAACTTTCTTTCTGCTGCTCAATTACCGTTTTCGGCCGCATATTTTACTACTCGCAGCTTGTAATCTGCAGAATATGATTTTCTTTTTGGTGCAATTTTTGTTAAGCCCTACTCAGTTGTTTTTCTAAATTGAAATTATCAACTTTAGTGTGAAAATAACATGTAATATTAAAAAGCACAGTCTTCATAGTTACAGTGGGGTTTTTTACACTACTGCACAGAAGGTTAATAGAAAATTGTGGATGCAGATTGTTAAACTCACCTGGCACTGATGTTACTTGAAAAATCGCAATCTCACAAACGCAATCTCACTGGTCCTCTTAGCCGGCCGTACAGACAAGTGTATTGTTGCGCCTACTGTGACTGACCGTTGTCAGACAAACAGTCCTTTAAAAATCCTTTTACATTATTGATAAATGTGTATATTTTGGTTGAAATTTGATATATGATTTATCTGCAGTGTATAAAGTATTATTTCCATTCTTCAGTATTGTCTTGGTTTAACCCTCTGGAGTCCATTGACGCACCGGCGCGTCAAAATTACTTCGCCGACTGAAGATGGAGTAGCAGCAAAACGCAGCGTCGATGAGTTGCTGTTCCAACTTGTGTAGAAAGTGGAGACCTCACACTATATATCAGTTTTTAAAATATGTTGATAGAGCATGTAAATAGACTCATAGACTCCGGAAAATCCGCCCAGAGGACGGGACGGCGGCGGCCAAGCCGCCAAGCAGAAACTCTGAGGCATTGCCTGGATTTTATGTAGATAGTGTAAAATAACTTTGTTGTGTAATAAGAATGTACATAGGTTTTGAAATTTGCATCTTTGTATTTGCATCCTAAGTTATAAAATTGGTTTGTTAAACATTTCGGTGAGACATTACATTATTTTGTAAATGGCTGTACAAAAAATCCTGAGGTAATGCCTGCATTTTATGCAAAAAAAGTCATAAATTACTTTTTTCTTTGGAAGATTGTATGTTGGTTTTGAAATTTACAATTTATATTTGTATTCTAAGTTGTTAAAATGGTTCGTTACACATATTTTTTGTTTTCACAGCAAAAAATATGACATTTTCCGTCTTTTATGATTTTTGTGTGATTTTAGGTTCCCTGTGTTAATGTGGTATGTCAAAATGGAAAGAATACTCTAAATCCACAAAGGGAAGGTTGTGCTGAAATAAATGATACCAAGCAATGCAGGGTAAACATGTTTTTAAAGTAAAATATAAAGGTAAACTCAAAAGTTGTCAAAAATGGCCAATTATACCCTGGACTCCAGAGGGTTAAGGTAGACTGATTAAATCAAAAGTCATTGATATTCTTTTTTCTGTTGCTACAATCCCTCAATCCCTATTTTTTTTAAATTGATGATTTACAAATATAAGTTCAATCAAATCGAACAAATTCCGAAATATTCCACACAATGAATAACTTTAAGTTTTACGTTCCCGCCTTTTTTCCTCCCTCTTTTTTTCCAACCTCTCATTTAAAGACTAATCTGACTTTTTTTTTTCTTTCAAATATATACCACAGTACCACATGATTTACAGTTTAAAATCTATAAATTTTCACAGCTCTTTAATTAAACAAATGTTGGATCTAACTTTTTTATTTTTATTTTTTGCAGGATTGATCAAACAGTACTGTTGAGTTCATCTTGAACAGTGCTGAGGAAAGAGAAGCAAGCATTGTTTTCCTCAATCTCTCTGTGCATTTTTACCTAAACCTAACTGTCAATAAAACTGCTATCATTCATAAATTTGATTTCTGTTTTGGGGCGGATTTGTACCTCTTATGGTTTAAACAAAATTCGTACAGTCTTGTTTTCTGTTCAACCAAAACATCCAAAGTAAAAGACGGTTATATCTGAAGCCCTTCCATTACCTAGGGTGCTAAAAAGCTTTCATTGGCAGCACTTCTCTTTGGATCAATAAACCCTATCGGCAAAATCTATAAATTGATGGTTAATGTAAGAGTCGGATTGAAGCACAGATTCAGCTGACACAAAACATCCTAGATTCCTCGGACATAGTGTATTTTGTTTTGACAAGCTACCCTGCATTGGAGAAGAAAAAATAATTATAATTCGGTTGGATTTGGATGAAAGGGTTTATCCATTATCCCAGTGCTCAAGAGAAAATAGCAGTCAGTTTTTTGCCCAAAGTATTATTAGACTTTCAACTGAATATGTTCAATTTACAAAATAATGAAACTTGACGCATGCTGCATAATTCATCGTTTACTTCCTGTGTGGTCTGACATTGATGATGAAAGCTGGTCTGCTGACTCAACCACAACTTTGAACCCCGAAATAATGGCTAAACAGTACAAAATGTCTCCATTCTTTTCAATAACATTTGCTGTAAAAAAACTGCAGTGTCTCTGCCAGAAGCGTTCTAAGGGTTTAGGTTAAGGCTTGAAACAAAAATATATATATTTTACACATGTTATTCAAACTGCATTTAAATGTTTTGTAATTTAATCTAAAACACCTGTTATCTCTCTCTCCCTCTCTCTCTCTTTCTCTCTATCTTTATATATATTTGTATATATATATATTATTATTTCTTTATTTTCTTCCCATAATCCTTCACTTGCATTTATTGACTATAGAGCACAGTGGTAAAGTATATCTTTCTATACAGTACTGCTACAACAGTTTACAATTTTGCTCTGGAGATGATGGACCTGTTTTATCTTTGTTTCTTTAACTTTGAAGGTGGGTTGAGGTAAAGATTTGTGAGTTTACCACTGTACACTTTTCTTTTTTTCTTTTACTAATTCTTTCACCAAATAGAAGCAGAATCCTACAGAGATGATGTTGGATTCCCCAAAAACCAACTGTAGGACAAAAGTAACAACCGATGTGTGTAAATATCAACTCACGGGTGTTTAAATGAAGAACAGGAAGCTTAGGTTGATGTGAGCCTGATCGTGGTATAATTTATTAATTTATTAGTTTAATAAATAATAAATAAATAAAATATATATATATATGTGTGTGTGTGTGTGTGTGTGTATGTGCTTGTGTGTGTGTGTGTGTGTGTGTGTGTGTGTTATGCTCCCACAGGTATTATTTACTGTCTTCTCCCAGTTTCCTATGAATTCTTCAAGGGGCAATCTTGTAGCAGCTATTTGGGGTTCCGGTTGTATTTTTTTTTTCTCTGTGTTTTGTGGTTTGTTTTGCTATTATTTGGGAGGATCTATATTTTTAAATATTCACCTGGAAAAGCAAATCTGTTAATCACAGCTTTGGCAGCCAGAAACCCATTCCACTAGCCATGATGCTGAACAGGACAAGGAAAAAAAATGATTTATTGAAATAACCGGACCTCTGATAGATTGTGATATTGTATCGTCTCAATGTTACCACTCATACTTTAAGTGTTATAAACAAGTACTCTAATAACTTTCAGTTCTTGTTTTTAATGTTGTTTTCTGGTTAGATTGTAAATTACCAGGAGAAAAAAAAAGTGGTTCAGGCAACTCACCCTGTGACTACAGTTTGCATCCAAGATTCCTTTAGCATGAATTGTTCATGTGGCAGCATTCTATGCATCTTTTAGGTATTACTGTTCAAGCTTTACAGACAAGATGTGGTGTGTCTGAAAAAATGTAAACCCAAAAATCCTACTACAAATTTCTTTATTTCAAATATTAAAATACATTTGTAAAAAGAAATGTAATTCTCTCAGGAGAAATTTTACTTTGGTAAATCTGTCAAGGTAGATAAGGTTCTTTACCTACCTCTTGAAAATGTCATGGTCTGTGTTTGTTCGTGGTTAGTGTTTCCCTAGTTGTTGTTTCTAGTTATTTTCTCAGTATGTTTAGATACATTCTCCTTTAGCCCCTTAGTTTTACCATTTCGATTTTAGTGCATTCCTTTGTACGTCTAGTAGTTCTGTTTGATTAATATTAATGTTGTCTGTTTTCCTTATCCCGTTGTTTACATTTCCCTCTTGTTGCCTGTTGACATTTTCTCTCTCCCTCAGCTTGTCTCTGTGTGTCTTAAATGTAACCTGTAATCATGCTACTGTCTTATTACTTCCTTTGTTCCACTTCTCATCCTCCCACCATATATACCTTGTTCTCCACTCCACTTACCGCTCGATCATCCAAATTAGGTTCCTTCCTGCTCTGTGTCGTTGTTGTTGTCTAAAGCATGATATAATGTAGGTTATTTGAAACAAGCATGTTAAACGATCTTCTTTCCATTTTAGGATCTCTGTATCAATACAGAAAAAAAAAATGGTTTTACTGGATTTCAAAATATAATGAAAATAAGGGAAATCGTTTGGCTTGTTTTAAAGTGCGGTAAAGAGTAGATAAGTGTTATTTTATTGTATAATTTTGAATAAACTGCATTTAAGACCCAACAAAACAACAAAAAAGTTAAAACCAGCTACCGACTGTCAGTTTAAGCCACCATCTTCCAAATGGAAACAAATTCTAAATTCGCCTCAATGGTTTCCCAAAATACTAAATCTAATCTATGACTGTGGTGACTTAGCTACACGTTAGAATTCAATTTACTGATTTCCACTTCAGGACATAATTATAAGCAACCTTTCAATTTTTATAGAACTTTATTTTAAGTAAGAATAAGGGGTCACATATTTTGACAGTTTTATGATGGGCATCATAACATGTGACCGGTATGATAAGGGCAACATGAGAATCAAATAAGATTTTAAGTGCACCCAGATTGTAGTGAGGAGGGGACAAAACAGCAGGAAATAGTTGTATTGACCTCTGACATAGTTTGACCTGTACAGTGAGGTCACAGATTGTGATACCCATCATAATCTGTGACCTGTGTGAAAATGGCTATGTGAGGGTCACATATTGTATGAAGTGAGTCCAGATTGTAGTGAGGAGGGGACACAGCAGTGGGAAATTGTTTAATAGAGAGCTGAACTGGGAGGGCAGAAATATAAAAAACCGTTTCAAACCCCCTTCCTGCCCAACAAAGTGCTTGGAAACATTTATTTATCGTTTACCGACTTATTGAACGATGGGTTGATAGTGGTTTTATATAGGCCTATTTAAACGACAGAATAAAGGCATTCAATGCAACGGTCCTTCCAGCTGTGTTCTGCGTCAAATCAAAACAAATGCATGATATTTTCTCCGTCAAAGTGACCGGAATAATATTCCGTGAGATTTACAATCTCCAGATGTTTTGGTGCTTTCGAAGTTTACATAAATAGTCTTCTTGTCGCTGGTCTTCAACACGTACATGCAGATGAATGTCCGCTATCGCCCCCTGTGGTCGCATAATATGAGGGGTCGCAGAATTTGGTGTAACACCGACAAAGGACGAGGACGGGGGTGGGGCCAGCAGCGAAACTTCACACGAGCGTGCAGGAGCAGATCAACGAGCGCACAGGTTGATACACGAGCGTGGTCACTGAATTGTGCGCATGTGGGATCTTCAACGCGCCTGGAGAGTGATCCACGATCGTGTAGGACTTTTGGCGGAAATGAAACGCCATAGAAATCGACTGCATATTTTAGCACAGCTAAAGGCTTAAACTAAAGTATGAAACTTACAGCTACATTTTAAGATTAACATGATGGGAGCTTGAACTGCAACTGTATACATGGTGTAATATGTGGTGCACCAGCAGTTTCATTTGCTAAGCATTTTCCACATTAATCGCACTTCTTCAAATCACTTCTACACACAACTCATTACAAAGAATTATCAAAGAGATCCTTTAAAAAAAAAACAGAATTCTCAGTATGCGTGGATGAGCCATGTAATATAATTAAAATTTAATCAATCACCTCTTTGAGGATCTACTGAACCAAAGAAGTGCATGTAAACCAGTGCAAACATCCATCAGTTTCATCAATGATTCTAATTAATTTTGGGCATTAGTCACACATTAGAAGCTGTTATCCTTGTGCGCATTATGTTCACTTTTTTATGTTCTAATAATACAGAATGCAAGGTTATAGAGGCATCACATATGCAATTAGTTACTACCATAAAGGAAGATGATGAATCATTTTCATTACAATGGTAAATGTGTTGTAGCCAAATAGCATGCTGGAGAAAAACTTAAAAAATGGGGCTTTTAAATGGATTAATCAGTCTATTTCCCAACAACCACAAAACAGCAGAGACTTTGGATCATCAAGGATTGCCACTTAAATTTGTCAGTTCACAATTTAAAATTTGTTAGTGCTACAGTCTGTCTTTTTGTATTTTTGACCCCAAAAGAAGACGACAAGGTTGCCTCAATGAAAATCAACAAAATAATATTCACTTTGCATCGTTTTTGCAACTGTTCAATAGATAATGCACTACTATTGATTACACTCAATTTAATTGTTTTGCACGTGGATTTTTGTTCATCTTCTGCATGTTTCTGGGTCACTAAGATACTAAGGTATGCGTAAGTTTCAAAACACGGCGCGTTTGAAACCGCCAAAATTTACTGTTGCTATGATTTAACGTCCTCCTAATAGGAATATAATAAAACGTTTTGAAATCATTGTAGATTTCTCTGGCTGTATAGAGGAAAATGTAGTGCAGCTCTGCCCAGTCCCCACCTCTTGTTTCCCACTGTAGATCACCTAGTTAAAAAACAGCTTCTCCCTTGTCCTCTTGCTTACAAAAAAACAAGAAACCTTAGGAAGTAATTCCAGTCGCGGGTTCGCAAAAGAGTGCCAATCATCACTTAAGGTAGAGTTTATTTTTAAACTAGAACTGACGTCTGTGATTGGCACATCTATTAGGCCGTCCACAATAGGAAACATGAATATGTCATCAGCTAATATGAGCTTATAGATGTGTGTGTTTTCCTATAAAAAAAAAAAACTGAATGGTAAAAAGGTATGTTCAATTGCAAAGAATTGTGAGTTTTTGCTCAGAGTTTTTGCTGAGGTGTATTTCAAGTTTAAATATTCAAGAAATTTTTTTTTAGAAATTACATCACTAATGATTTATATGTTGAACTTTTTTCTTAGCCTCATGAATTGTCTATCCATCCGTCCATCCATCCATTCGTCCATCCATCCATCCGTCCATCCATCCACCCATCCATCCGTCCGTTTTCTATGCTTATTTCTCTTAATGGTTCTTTTGGACCGTTAACAGACCTACAATTTTCATATACAACACTGTCTTAACCTAAAATTGTTGTGTTTTTCAAATGTATAATGTTAGGATCTCTTTTTTGCCCATTCCTACTTCCAGCCCCAGGTTTTTTCCTTTTTTAACTATATTGTATTCTGGAAGACTAGAACACGGTTGAGTTGGTCGTGAAGTTGTTCACCCACACTCTTTAACATCTTAATAAAGAAGTCTTCATGATTTGTTCGCCAGATACTCCCTACTGAACTCTTCCTGCAATTTTTTCCAAGATTCAACATTTCTGTTTTGCTGAGGATGCATCGTCCTGCATTCAGACTTTATTTACCAAGCTTGGCATTTTTGAGTTCAGTTTATATTTTGAGATATCTGTTTTCTGTTCTGTGTGTATTTAATGTATTTTGAGTTCAGCTGTAGACTCTCTTTTGCCTTTCTTTCTGATTTATTTTGGTGTGTGACTTCCCTTTAGTTTCATTTCCCTGTTAGTCCCGTTTGTTTCACCTTTTGGGTAACGTTTCTTTGCATGTTTTTCTGGTTTGTGTTCTTATCTAGTTACTGTATTCATGATGTCCTTGTGCATTCTTTCTTTTTATTATTCACTTTGCCTAAAACACTCACACCTGCTACCCCCAAGAAGAGATTCACTTGGCTGTTTGATTCACATCTAAAGCATTCCAGTAGTCTCTCCTCACCAGTATTTAATTAATTTATTTTCTGTTACTTCTGCCGTGATTGTTTTTCTTACTCCCATGGTTCCTAGTTCTCTGATGCATTTCCCGTCCATGCTTCAGTCGTTTTCTGTAGGTTTTTGAATTCTTGTTTTTTGAATAGTTTCGTCAATGTTGGTTGCATCTGAATAGTACAAAACCAAAGTATTACAGTGTTACATGCATTTCAATGTGTTCATATTTCACTTCTTTTTTTCAGTTAGCCTTTGCTTCAGCTTACAATACCAGGTGCTTTACTCTGTACCTAGATGTTATAGTTTTTAAATATCCTGAGTAACACTTACTTTAGTTCTGGCTAGCCTTTTAACCACCTGCTACCTATTTTCAATAAAGTGATTTCCTTATTCCAGTGCCAGATTCTTGTTCATCCCCATTTCTTCACTGCTGGCTTTATCTCTTGGACACTGTCCTTAACATATTTCTGGATGTCTTGCTTGGCAGTTGCTCTAAAATGTACATAAAATCCTCCTTTATAAATGCAATCCATGACAATATTTCAGCAGACATGCACAGGTGACACGGAACAGATATTTTAGTGTAAAACGTGTGCATCAGTGGACAATTGAGGTAAAAAGTCCTATGACACAACAAGGGCTCATCTGTTATGAATATTTTAAGCACAAATTAACAATGCTTTGGCGCTTTGACCTCAAACTTTTTTGTACAACATGTGATCTGGTTGTCAAACCAAATGCTGTCACTGAGCACACTCTGATAACCAGTGAACTCACCTCCACGCAGAGATACAAGCCTTCTGAAAGCAGCCTATAGTACAAGTGTGAGCTATAAATCTCAAGCAATCTGTGCGGCTGCTTTAACAGCTCAGTGACTGTTGCTAGCTGGCAAGTAACCAAAGGTATAAAGGCTATAGAGGGCCAGTGAAACATGAAGGACTTATACCTAGTTCATGACCATGCTACTTGCTTAAACTAGGTTTTATTAGCCAACAGATGGGTCACCCTCTGTTTCACTAGTATAACCCTCAGGTGCATATAAAATGCACACCCTTGTATGTGTGCTGTTTCATTCGAACGAACAGGGCAGTTAAAAAAAAAGAAACACCTGAATGTATATTTTTGTGTTTTGAAGGTTGTAAGTAAGGCAGTGTAAGACCTTAGTTTATGTTTGTCAGGACAATCTTTTATTTACATTATGTAAAATGAAAATGAGCTCTGATCAAATAAATCAAATTTTGAATTGTTTAATTAATCACACACCAATACCCCCGCCATGCTACTGAGTATTAAGGGAACCTTTTGTAGGGAAATGTTAAACCTCGCAAGGATCTTGTATCCTTACAGATGCACTGCAGTTACAGAAAAAAAAAAAACACTTAAACTTCAATATCACAGCAGTGGCCCAATAATAACATCCCTCAATCTTACAACACGCTATCATCCAAAGCCCTTTTACACAACCATTGAGATCATAAAAAACCCTTTTTAAAACACCTGCGTTCTGTTTTATGTAGATGTTAACTAGTTATATTCCTATTTTGTTGTGGAGGTTTCTACCTGAGGGGTTTGTCTTGTTAAAAGGGACTTTTCTTTACATTATCACTACGTGCATGTGTGATGGAGTGCCGCAGTCACACAAGGCAAGCTACTGGTTTTCCTTCGAAGCAAAATCTTTTCACCGATTTAAATGAAAATGATTCATGACTAGCATCAATTATGCAGATATGTGCTTTACTTAGAATCTGTCTTAATGGTTTGATTGAAATCATTGTAGTCTGTCAAGTGCCTTGAGAGGACCTGTGTAGGTACAATGATATTAAGCTGAATGGAAAGTGGATTGAATTGACTAAACTAAAAATGAAAAGCAAAAGTATTTTCTTGTAGGTTACAATAATGAACTTGGCAGCAACTTGAAATCAGCTTAAATGGAAGTTTATTTATTCTAAATACGACTATTATATTTGTGAGATGACTATTAATTGTATTCTTCTGCGTTATGGTAAATGATAAAAAGCTTGTCAGCACTTTCTCAACTCTCACGACCCCCAAAGAGTTTTACACTACAGCTGCCCTGGGACAGTCTGAACCAAGTGAGGCTGCAAACCAGGGCCCTCTGACCACTACCAGTAGGCAAGGCGGATGAAGTGTCTTGCCCAAGGACACAGACGTCTGGATGTGCGTCAGGAAGACAACCAAGGCATCCACCAAAACCAGCAATGGAACCAGTTTTATCTGCTGACCTTATCATGACCACACCTGGAACGTGATCAGGGGTACATTAGTATTTATAACATGCCAATGGGGAGCATTGTACTGCAATGCAATACCATGCAAAGGTGTTTGCTTTGGAAGACATGCAAGTGGGAACAAATGTCAGAATATTAAGGAAACAACGATTTCAAGACAGTCATTAGTTAAGTGATTTGACCCGTTCAGATACCAAATAAAAGGAGAATATTAAAATAGCTCTCCGTACGTTTTTAATTTGAAAATGTACAACCTAAAATTGTTTGCTTTATTTACTGTTCATAGAATGTGGAAAGTAAAGGGAAACCTAAAGTGAAGTAGTTTTGAAATGGTGTAGCGAATATCTTTTTTCTCTGCATGTCTTTAAACCCCTTTTACTAATGAATTCAGGAGCAGCCTGCCTAATAATTGCATCATCAAATTTTCTGATGAGCCAGTGTTTCTTTTCATTGCTGCACAGGGATAAATGCTCCCCAGTGTACTTTAAAGAGATCGATGATGAACTGGGATGTTACAGTATACATAAAATTTTTGATGCTAAAAAGGTTCAGATTATATTTTACGACATTACTGTGTCGTTATCAATGAAAGGCATTTCAAGTAGATTTGAAGCAATTTCTGTGTTGTTGTTTTTTTAAATCATTTTGGATCTTTGTGTTTTATCGGAAGAAGAAGGGTTTTTAAATCCACGTGCAAAGATTTAGAGTTAATTCAATCTGCAGACATGGGAGGAATGGCCAAAAATGGTTCTCGAAAGCAGTGCTGCCTCAATGTCTCTCTAATCAAGTGGAAGCACAAATTGCTTATCTCAAAGAAAAATATAGATGGTTAAAAGGCTGTTCAAGCAGGTTTTTGGTCATACCATCTAATCAATTTGTGAAATAAAAAGTCTTGGGGCGACCTATATATATATATATATATATATATATATATATATATATATATTTATATATATATATATATAAAAGTTTAAAGGGAACATAAGTTATGTGCAAAAAAATAAATATGAATCTAAGTAATAAAAAAACACATTTCAGGTACCCGTGGGAATCCTGCAGAGATCTTTCGTTTCCTTCTGTAGTTCTTCACAATTTCAGGTCGGTCAGTAAACAGCATGTCCTAAATAGAATAAATATTTCAAGCCGTTTGCTGACAATACTGGAAAAGATCACCCAGCAGCGTGATAGAAGTTGTTGTAATGTTTTTTTATTCTTTTTTTCTTTCATTTTAACTGCTCTTCCTCTGTTCTTCTTCATGGAATCCAATTAACGAGAGGAGGGAGCTATGTGGCTTCACACTGCATCAATTATTCATTGCAGGCTTTTTTTCTCTCCACAGCAGATTCCTGGGAGTTTCTGTGAATATTAAAGACCTGGGAGCTGCCGACAGACCAGATGTGTTACATCGCTCTCATTTGATAGATCTCTCAGGGATTCAACCAGTTCTCTTCCCCCCGTTTCACTCTCTGAGTCGCCACCTCTGCCAACCAGCTGTATACCTCGATATTTCACCTGGATCTATTGCGATAAACTGCCAAGGCTAAGAGGCAACTCCAGACCTGCAAATTGCATACTGATTCTTCTGACTAGGAGGTGTATTTACATTGTTGTTTTTGCTGTTATTTCAAAGATTTAAAAAAAAGTTCTACACTGACGTCATTGCATAGTTAAATGAAATATTGCCATAATTATTTTTATGGTGATGTAATTTAATGCCTATTAAAATAGTGATGGTGGTTTGGGTCACTGATTTCTGAGGTCTTTTGGTATTCAACTTTTATTCTTTCCTTGGCATTGGAAATGAGAGTGAATACCAAGTCAGTATGTTCAGTATGAAGTGAACACAATCTTCCTAAGAGATAGTTTCTCCTATTCATGATGTAGAATAAAGCTGGGGACAATTTAGGATGACTATAATAGTATTTCTAAACCAGCCAATGAGACATTAAGTCAGACAGTAAAGTTATTTTATTCTTGTTTCTTGTTTTTTTTGTTTTTTTTCATAACTCGGGACATGAGTTAATAATTTTCTTTTAACTATGAAAAACAAAACGGATGCTACGTGTATCTTCTTTTGTTACAATTACCAAACAATGACAGAATCATACATTTGGTAACTGCAGTGTAACTGAAGCAGTTTGAGATAGAGTGACGAGCTTTGACATCCAAAGAGAAATTTGAGTAAAAGCAGTCCATCTATGATTATCATGGATGTCTCTGGGCACCTCCCTTTGGAGACCTTTGGGAAAGTCCTACTGAGAGGTGATCTGGTGAAATACCTCCAGGCTTTGGGGTATTTTGTTTTTGGTGATTCAAAATGCATTTAATCTAATCCGCATCACTAAAAATAGTAGATTAATCAGAAGCAGTGTCCCCATAAGGATGATGTTGACATCTTCATATTTCACTATTACATTGCTGTTGTTTCTTTGATATAGATCATAATTATTTAGATTTGGTCCAACATTTTGAAGATTCATCCCTTGTGTCCTCTCTGCTCTCCAAAACATAGCTTTATCCAATAGATGCACACATAGAATACTCTTCTAATTCTGGCACTCAGCAATAGATGGTAGGTGTGATTTCAGGAATAGCTACTGTCACTATAGACAGTTAAGTTTTTGGGTGTTTTTTTTTCTTCTCCCAGGTCAGTTTAATTTCAGCTTGGAGGGATTTTGTTGTTTTTAGAATGAAGCACACAGCTGTTGGCCTCGAGGCCAAGATAAGGCTGCTGGCTGGCAGAGCGTCTCTCTAAGAAATGAATGTATAAATTAGAGAAAGCTACAGTTTAAGTAATTTACTCTCATTAATTTATAGCTCTGCTTGTCACCAGTGATGCTGTGACAGTTTTAAAATGAACATACGGTTCTTGAAATATTATGAATATCCTTTTTGGCATACATATATTTTGGCTACAGTGATAATTCTTATAAATGATCTATTTCAAAGAGTTTTAATGTGAGCAACACCTTTGGAGGACTTACCTGGGATTTTGAGAGGAGCCATCTACATCCAATTTAAATGTCTGTTATTCTTGTATTGCGAACAGATCATATTAAATGACTGACACCTGAAGAGACCTTGTTTTCCATTTACTGGTGGATCTTCCTATGATTTAGTCGGGTAAGTAATCTTTTATATATCAACTATTAAACTGAGATCTGGTCTTAACTAGGTTTCTAAAAGACTATTCTTTCCTAACAACAAAATGTACTTGACGGCAACATCTGTAACATCCTCTTATTCCTTAGATCAACCATGGCCCGTGTGTGAGAATCAAAGGCCAAGATTAATTTAACACATTCAAAGTAATGGTTAATAAACTGGACATTGTTACTCTCCTGAGATGGAACTGGATTGGAGCAGATACAAAAGAAGGAAAACATGTCAGCTTTTTTCAACTATAATACATAAGAAAGCAATCAGATAAGTGGCTAAGCTTATTATTATTATTATTCAAGGCTAAGTGAGAATCTAAAACAAAACCATTGACTATGAGCTTTGTTAAATCTTAAAGGATGGCTGAATGTTATTGCATTACTTAACCCTGTCAGCAGAATTTTTTTTTGATTTGTTTTGTTTTCGTTTTGTTTTTTTAACCTTGTATTTAATTAATAGCAAATGTGCTATTTTATTTTAGTTGGTGTTTCAAGGTTCAATTGGTAAGTAAAATAATGGTGCAAATATAAAACACAACTGAATGAGAAAACAGACTCAACACGCTTTGACAAAGCATTTGTTTAAAAATATACAAACTTGACTTACAAAACGCCTTTATTTATTACATCTCAATCATCATGTATTAGTTTATACTTCAGTAAAATTTAACATTATATGTGGAAAAAAAAACATGTAAATAGTTTATTTGAAAAACAATATCTATAGCTCTCACGAACGGGTAAATAGGACTCAAGGAGAGGTGGATTGCGAGAGAGAAATTCTTATTTATTGTGAGGATGAATATGAACAAAACAGAAACTGAATATATGCGGCACGGAGGAGGAACAACAAACCCAGGATAAATGCGGGACCGAAAAAGGGAACATTAACAACGTGGCGCGAAGGAGGAACAACAAAACAAGGTTAAACGCATGACCGGAACTAGGATGGAATATAAAAGAACAAACCTAAACTTTTGAGAGGACTCAACCAAAACAAAAAATAACCTATACAGCACAATAACTAAATATAAATAATGATAACAAAATACAGTAATAATGAACTGAACCAACCAAAAACACGGATCATGACAGATCATGACGACGACGGGAACCCCGAAGACTTGGAGGTCGTCCCGCAGGACGACGATGGGAACCCCGACGACCTGGAGGTCCTCCGGCAGCACGACGACAGGTGGCACGAAGATCTGGACGTTGCCTAACAGGATGGCAACCGGAACCACGAAGACTGTGAGGTCGTCCCGCAGGTCGACGACGGGAACCCCGAAGACCTGGCCGGATCACAATCCCCATATCCGGTGACAGGAAAAGCTCCCAGGAGACCACCGCTGATACTAGGGAAGAAGAAGACGCAGAACTGGAGACTGAACAAGAGCTCACTGGTGTTGAGCCGCCGCCCCCGGATGAAGACTCGGAAGGACCCGGAGCGACAGCGGGCCCAACCGCCGGTGTGCAGCGTTTATGCTGCACGAGGAACGGGGAAACGGCATAGTAAATGCGGAAGTGCAGATCGGGTATGAATCTCTGCTCGAGTCGAACGTTTGGCTGGATTATTCTGTCACGAACGGGTAAATATGATTGAGCAGAGGTGGATTGCGAGAGACAAATTCTTATTTATTGTGAGGATGAATATGAACAAAACAGAAACTGAATAGATGCAGGTGCGGAGGAGGAACAACAAACCCAGGATAAACGCGGGACCGAAACGGGGAACATAAACAACGTGGTGCGGAGGAGGAACAACAAAACAAGGTTAAACGCATGTCCGGCATAGTCGCACCAGAAACAGACAGCGGCGGAGCACCCTCGACGACGGCCGCCGAACCACCTCCGCGATCGCAGGAGCTGGAGGCAGGTCACGCTGGAACCCCTCCGCAGGAGCTGGAGGCGGGCTGCGCCGGACCCCTTCCGCGATCGCAGGAGCTGGAGGCGGGTTGGGCCGGACCCCTTCCATGACCGCAGGAGCTGAAGGGGGGTGCGCCGGACCCCCTCCGTAAACGGCCCAAATCCTCCGCCAGGAGGCAGCCGGTCCACAGCTGACCCCGAAGGCGGAAGACTAGTCTCTCCCCGAGGCCGGGACTCTCCAGCACGGTCCTCCTGGAGCGAGGGCTCCGTAGCACGCTCCTCCTGGAGCGAGAGCCCCGTAGCACGGCCCTCCCGGAACGAGAGCTCCGCAGAAGGCTCCTCCTGGAGCGAGGGTTCCGTGGCACGCTCCTCCCGGAGCGAGAGCCCCGTAGCACGCCCCTCCCGGAGCGAGAGCTCCGCAGAAGGCTCCTCCTGGAGCGAGGGCTCCGTAGCACGCTCCTCCCGGAGCGAGAGCCCAGTAGCACGCCCCTCCCAGAACGAGAGCTCCGCAGAAGGCTCCTCCTGGAGTGCGAGCTCGGTAGCACGCTCCTCCCGGAGCAAGAGTCCCGTAGCACGCCCCTCCCGGAACGAGAGCTCCGCAGAAGGCTCCTCCTGGAGTGCGAGCTCCGTGACAGTTCCAGGAAGCTGGGACTCAGAGGCTTCAGAAAGCTGGAGGTCCTCACGAGTCTATGGCTCTGAGGGCTGGGAAGCAGACAGACACGAAAGAGGGAAACAGAGTGGGAGAGGAAACAGGGTCTGCTGCCGATTCTCCGGCTGATCTCTCAAAAAAAGGCTTATTTCGAGTGTTCTGGGGCAGATTAAGGGTTGAAGATCTGAGGGAGTCATCCAGGGCAAGAGATCCTCTCTGTCCCCATAGAAAAACTCCCTCAGGTCCGAACTCTGAATATGGGGTGGCTCGGAAATAGATTTGGACGGTAAGATTACTGTTGGTTGAGGTTTGAGTTGCCGGCGGGGAACACGAGACAGTTGAGAGTCAAAAAGGTGATGACATAAACGGGGAGAATTAGGAAGGCGAAAATAACTAAATGGATCTGAACTATTGGCTAATTCCTTGACGTAAGAACTAATCTTTTCTCTTTCTTTAAACTCAACGTAGGCATCAAAAACAATCTTAAACATAAATTAATCGCGTTTGTAAAGTTGTAAATACTAAACAAAATCTTCCTCAGTAACAACCGGAACCACG
Source organism: Orestias chungarensis (assembly GCA_032876305.1). Classification (NCBI taxonomy): domain Eukaryota; kingdom Metazoa; phylum Chordata; class Actinopteri; order Cyprinodontiformes; family Cyprinodontidae; genus Orestias; species Orestias chungarensis. Next base: position 723,727 of record JAVLVB010000391.1, read on the forward strand.
AAGACTGTGAGGTCGTCCCGCAGGACGACGACGGGAACCCCAAAGACCTGGCCGGATCACAATCCCAGTGCCCAGTGACAGGAAAAGCTCCCAGAAGACCACCGCTGATACTAGGGAAGAAGAAGACGCTGAACAAGAGCTCACCGGTGTTGAGCCACCGCCCCCGGCTGAAGACTCTGAAGGAGCCGGAGCGCCAGCGGGCCCAACCGCCGGTGAGCGGCGTTTATGCTGTGCGAGGAATGAGGAAACGGCATAGTAAATGCGGAAGAGCGGATCGGGTATGAATCTCTGCTCGAGTCAAACGTTTGGCTGGATTATTCTGTCACGAACGGGTAAATATAACTCGAGCAGAGGTGGATTGCGAGAGAGAAATTCTTATTTATTGTGAGGATGAATATGGACAAAACAGAAACTGAATATATGCGGCACGGAGGAGGAACAACAAACCCAGGATAAACGCGGGACCAAAACAGGGAACATACACAACGTGGCGCGGAGGAGGAACAACAAAACAAGGTTAAACGCATGACCGGAACTAGGATGTAATATAAAAGAACAAACCTAAACTATTGAGAGGAGCGCGAGAGAAACTACAAGAAACGAGAGAAAATCTACTGACGAAATAAACTAAGGAAGTGAACGTAATATCTCGAGAGGGGACAGAGATCAGCAACAGAGAACCAGGCGAGCAGAAGGGAAAACTTACAGAGGGGCGAGGAGAACTGGAACGTGGAAGCACAGCAGGGGAGCAACGAGAGGTAAGGTAAGAACAATAATCCAGCAGTCAGTGAATGAGGGGACCAGGCTTATATACTGAGGAGGAGGTGGAGCAGTGGAGTAGATGAGCAGATAATTAGTAACAGGTGGAAAAGATAATGAGGGAACTCAAGCTGCAGGAAACACACACAGAGAGAAAGAGAGAGAGAGAAAATGGACAGAGAGCAGGGGCAACTGCAGAACACAGAACAGAATAACAAAACAAAGACTCAACCAAAATAGAAAATAACCTAAACAGAACAATAACTAAATATAAATAATGATAACAACAACAAAATAATAATGAACTGAACCATCCAAAAACACGGATCATGACAATAGCTGTAACACCTCTTGATTTTAATTTGGTAAATTATATTTGTGCCTTCCTACAGCAAAAAGCTCCTTAAAGTAAATAGCTAGACGTGCATTTCCTTTTAAACAACTGTACAATGCAGATTCTGAAGCACTTTCATCCAAGCACACTGACTCTTTTCCTAAATACACATCTCTTGTCTGCAGAGGATTTGATCTAACAGACATGATGATACTAACCTGACGCGAAAGCTGAAACGAGTGATGGGGATAATAATTGTTTTCTAACCTAAACTGGCATGAAGCTGTTTACATTCCCTTTTAGATGTTTTTGTTTGATTGATACGTCCATCACTAGTAAACATCATATTATTTTGCTGTTGACTCAAGATATGATATGTATTCTAACAGCCATACAGATGACATATCAAATTTACTGTCAATACATTTACAACTCTATAAAGTGCATGGACAGAGCAAAGGACTTGGTTTTTTCACTTGTGAATAACTGAATCAGACACTGCATTTGCTACAACAAGCCATATATGGAATCAAATAAGGGTCAGAAAGAATTTTTACTTGTAAAAGAGATTTGTACTTGTAAAAAGATTTCAACCATATCATTGATTAAATGAGCTAACACTAATGGTCCCCTGCTAATGGAGCGTTGGGAAATCGGTTTTACAAGTACAAATTCTTTCTGACCCTTATTTGATTCCATAGCCATGTTTTGTATGTTATAATGAATATTATGGATACAACAGGTCTTCTCATCAAGTATTTGTTTTTAATTAAAAATACAATCTTTAATAAAAGCAAATCCCAATAATGAAAAAAATTAAAAACATCAAGAAAATTATAGTTAGTCATAATTTTAACCTATGATCTGGTTCTCAGAAGTACTGTTTTGCATAGTAGCAAACTTCTAAGAAGTCTCTGAGCCTGTAAGGGTGGATCTTTTGCCATTTAACTAGGATATGAAACAGGAAAACTATTTATTAGTTTGTAAAGGGTCAAGTATGTATTATGTGAGGTTAAGTTATTTACATTCTATGATATTGATGGGTACTGGCGACCTGTCCAGGGTGTACCCCTCCCTCTCGTCCGTTGTAAGCTGGACATAGGCCCCAGCAAACCCACCCGACCCCAATAGGTACAAGGGTGTACAGATAATGGATGGATGGATGGACATTGATGGGTGGAAATGTAATATTTCTTCTTCTCCTTTAGTATACACAGACATTTTAACATGCGGCTACATAAAGATAACGCTGCTTCAGCTCTAGAAGTTAATTGTTTTGTATATTTTATGTGAATGCAGTTGACTACATTCTTTGCAAGATCCTTTCATACTTATTCATGAGTCAGTAGTACATGATATTAAAAAACATGGCTCAGAGAATGTAGGACATGGAAAGTGTGCACAGCTGTTAAACAGGTAGGAACCAGAGTGGGTTCTCACGCGGAATCAGTCATGGCAAATTCATGTCACCAACTTGGCTCTTAGTAGGTTTTGGACATGTGTGAGCATTATAGAGATGGTTTAAACATTAACTTTGTAGAAAAGTCAAGTCCTTGGTGGAAGTGCGTGATTGCCACAAGATTTAAGAGTGCTCCAAGGTGAAATTGATAGTTTGCTAAGGTAACGAGTTGCTAGGAGTAAGATAGAATCTGTTTCGTGCAAATGTATAATAAGGATTGGGAGCAAGATGGCCTTCAAGCAGATATATGTTACAGCTGACTCACTCACTATTTATGTCAAGAAAGTCATTTCACTTTTTTATTCACTTTAGGCTCAACTGTCTGCAAAGGAAATTCTGTCAACTTTGTATGTAACTGTGTCCGTATCAAATAAGGACTTTAGTACGACTACTAAGGCTGATAGAGCACATGCCTTGAAAACAAAATTCTGCATAAACAACTCTCTATAGTGCTTACTATCCCTTAAGTCACCATAAATCTAGCTGTGGATGTGTCCATTGGCCGTTCTCTGGATGTGTTCGGGCTGTTTTCGATGACTGAAGGATTTTTGGATTATTTCAACATTATACCAAACCATTTTACCAATAATCAATAACATAGCAGACCAAATTGCACCTTAACTCTTAAATGGTTAGCGTGTGACTTTTTTTTATAACACACTACTATGTATAATCATCATAAGGGTTCTAAAACTAAATCATCTTGTAATACCTATCAATTCAATACCTATTTAGTTTAACAATTATTTTCTTCTGGTTGTAAAAAAGACAAATAATGTTTAACTAAAACTTAAAAAATCATGTAATAATTTGATTCCCATTTTTTATTTTATTTAAACTGTTTATGATGATAAATTGGTATTATTACCACGTTTAGTGTAAAGCATGGGATGCAGTGGCAAAGCTACATCATTATGGTTCTGACTCGTTTTTCAGGAATTGGACTTGGCCGCTTGGTTCCAGTAAAGAAACACCTGGAAGTAAAGAAAAACATTGGGTAATCCGATGGTCAAAGTTCTGTGGGAACAGTTTGGGGATGGCGCCCCACCAGTCCATCAAGCGAGGTCCATACAGTCCCATACATGAGCAAGTTTGGTTGAAGTTCAAATAAATCTTGTGTTAGATATTAACCAATCTTGTAATCTTAATTCTATAGTTAATTACTTTTTGTGTTTGCCAATTTTTCCTATGAACATGAGATTTTTTCCATTTCTATACATCTCAGTGTCTCTTTCATTCTACTAGCCTGATTATTTTTTATTTATTTTTTTGCAAACTGTTTCAATTCTCCTACTTTTTTCTTTGGTATATATGTGTCTAAGATATTCCTTATGCTTAACAGTGTAATATTTAGTCCCATCTGTTTAAATTCAAGGAACATTTCTTCACAGTTTTTATGCATTTTTGGTTCTGCCTTGTCTTCTCACTTTGTTATAAAAAAAAAAATCTTTTTTTTTTTTTTTTTTTTAACCTGTCAACTTCCCTGTTAATCTTCTCTGGCATTCTGAGATTTATTTGTTTGGGTTTTTTTGTTGTTGTTTTGTTTAGTTTTTTTGATTGATTAAGCGAATCTTAATAGAACAGGCCTCCTACCTGCGGGAGAGGATCCTCAATAGCCCCAGTATATAGTACACTTTGGCATCTCGCGTTCTAGACGGCATGCAAGATTTTTCACATACATTACAAATACCTATTTTTGGGGTGATGCTTTACAAGCTAGTACATGTATAATTCGACATGCTTTACATTTAAGTACCTACTGCAGCCATGACTACACTTTTAGACATCCTTCTCCTGAGGTGGCAATATTATTTTTATAATTTAGTCTGATCAATTTTCTGAATTCTTTATAGGGACAATTTTGCTTCCTTCCCAAAAGAGAATAATATTTCATAGTATTTATTATAAAAAAATAAAGAAGTCTATAACAAATGAGCCATATAATCTTGTGCTTGCAATAAAATTCCTGCGAGGGTTTAATGTGTCTCTGCAGAACAGTAGCAGGCTAAACACTACATTTTATTGAGCAGGTTTTATCTTTCAGTGTAGTACTGTCTTGAGTTTCCCAAGCACTCCTGTAGGACATGCCAGCAGCTGATGATATCCTCTGTAATAAGTCCTATCAAATCCGATCAGACGCTGTAGTTATTATGTATTATGTGGGTTCTCAAACAAATGGCAAATAGAGTGAACATCAGGGGAATAGGTTGGTCTGAGATGTGTTTGAGAAGATAAGGCATCACTGAAGGGCTAAATCTCCATTAACTGCCAGCATTGCCAATGCCTGAATGAAATATAATTCAGATAAGGCTTATAGACCTTACCACTGATAACAAGGTTATCATAACTAAGGTCAACACAAATCACAGTTGTGGTAATCTCCTAGGTATGGCATTGTGGGTCCACCACTTGCCCTTGGCACAAATAGTTTTTGATATGAAGCTCGACTGTACGTAACGGCAGGCACAAAAGTTTTATCTGAATGTATCAGTCTCCAATACTTATCAAGCACTCAGTTTATTTTTTTATTTTTGTCCTGCAGCAGATTTGTGGGAAATGGTTTACTGAATAGACCAATTCGGCTATGCTCCAGTAGCCTTGAAGGGTCAGCGGGTCTTGCTTTTCTCATCGTGACAGGATAAACGTGAAAACAATCGACAAAAAAATTGTTTCCACGTATTTATTTAAAGATAAAAAACTAACATTGAAGATAATAAAGGCATGCAAAATAATGAAAGAATTTAAAAAGCTATTAGTAGACATATCATAATTTAAATGATGGGAAACACTGGAAAAAAGGAGGAATTTAATGTGCTTTTTTTTAGCATTTGGTGTCAGTTTTAACTGACAACATTTTATGGTAATTTGCTAAACTATAGATCTCCGAGACCGTAACACTAAGACTTTTGTTTTCTAGTAGCAGACATGAATGTGTTGACTGCACTTCCAGAAGAAAAATAAAGAAATAAGTCTCTTTATAAGATGCAAAGTCAGGGAATTAGTAAAGTTATGTAAAAGGGAAAAAAGAAACTCTTTTTCAAAAATATTTGAACATGAATATTTAATATAAACTGAAGCTTTTATTTGAAACGTCATAGAACACACATTTTAAGATGTTAGTCTACTGTGAAGACAATAATGTATTTTGAGGAGAAATAAATCGGAACATGCCCACATATACCCAAACAGGTTTACCTGTGAATATTGTGGGCCTGCAGGGAATGTTTGTCTTCATCAAACGTAAAACATTTCATTTTTTTGTTTCTGACTGTTAAATTTAGTCTGAATATTGTTATTATATCTGAAGAGCTATTGTAGACCTTCTGAATAAAGAATATATTTCCTTATCTCTAGTAAAAGGTTTAGAGAAGTCTAATAAGACTTTTACTTTTTTTTTACTTACCATAAAATGGTCCAGTAGTTAAGAATATTAAAACAGCTGGGGATCTGATTTTCTGACAAAGCAAAGTCAAACTGATATCAGTGAGCAGGAAAAACTCTTGCTAGGGTCAATATATAAGTGACTGTTGTCACAACCTTGCTCAGGATTTGGAACAAAAAAGGAAAAGGACATTAAAATAGAATTAAAATAAAATTCCATCATGTCAGTGAATGTCAACATAAATGAAGAGCTTTTACGTAATACATCCACACTAAATCAAACTAAACCAAGTCATCTAAATTGAAACAAGTCAAATCGAACAAAAATCAATGAAAGACAACCACAGCATAGGAGAGACGGAATAAACTGTTTTCCTCCATGCGACTTTGTATCACTGTAAAGGATAAACTCAGGTGTTTCCAGTGGGTGTGCCTGCTGCACTCCAGCCAAGCTGCTCCCACAGCAGCTCAAACAAACAACCACCTAACACATTGATGAAAGACTTAAGAAATGTAAACTTTAAGGAGTTGTATACAATGTCTTTTCTAACAAAAGCGCAAAGGCCAGACACAATTTGACAGA